>NDGN011553747.1:0-10786 GCA_002564285.1 Tympanoctomys barrerae | reverse complement strand
TAATATATGAATATATATATATATATATATATATACACACACACACACACACATAATTATATAATATTCCTTTCTTCCCTGTAATACCACCTATACTGGTGTCATCTAGTAATGTAGTCTTTCTAAAATTATATATACATGTATATATTCCCAAATCATGGCTTTTCTTTTGTTTCTCATTTTGTGACACTTTTATTTTTATCTTAGCATAGATCACTCTTTGTCTGCTATTTTTTGTGTATTTTTCTTTTAAAAGGTAAGCTCCATGAGATTGAGAGTCACTATCTCCAAGGGTTTTTTAATGTTTATTTTAAAGAAACAAAAATAAAATAAAATAAAAAATCTCCACAACATGGCTGGGAAGATAGCTCGGCAGTCTAACCACCTGCCTGGCAAGCACAAGGACCCAGGTTCAGCCCCTGGTACTACATGCCTTGCCAGCCCCACACTGAGCCAGCCACCAAAAGCAGGAGTGGTAGGGCACGCGTATCATCCTAGCACTGGGGAGGCTGAGACAGGAGGATCACTACAACTTCGAGCTGTGTAGTGAGATCCTGTACCAAAGAAATAAATAAGATAGGAGGATAACAATAGTTAATATAGTGTATATTATTATCTTTAAATTAGTTACTCAGAGCATAAGACATCAGCATTTAATTGCCCTAACAGTATTAGCATAAACTTATCTTTTAAATAAGCTGAGAGAAATTAGCAGTATAACTGTTTTAACTATCTTTTGTATAAATATATCTATATAGATATAGATATATTTATATTTCTTTCCTTTTGCTTTTTCCTTATTTTTTCCATTCTCCCACACCAGTCTCTTTGTTTTTAAGTTTCTTTCCATTTTACATATCTATTGTACACTTTGAATCTCATTTACTCTGTCATCTTCTCATACTAGGGAGACAATACTATGTTTACTCATTTGTGTCTGCTTTATTTCACTTATGAGGATGGTCTCAAGTTGCACCTACTTAACTATAAAAGTCTCCAGTTTGTCCTTTGTTATGGCTGACTAGTACTCCATTGTATAAAAAGACCACATTTTTTTTATCCATTCCTCCTCAGTTGATGGACATTTGTGTTGTTTCCAAGGTTTAGCTATGACAAGTTGTGCTGCTATATTCATGAGTGCACATGTGTCACTGTGGTACAATGTTTTAATTATTCTGGGAAAATAACCAGCAGGAGAATGGCTGGGTCAAATAGGACCTCCGATCCTAGTTTGTAGAGGAATCACCACACTGATTTCACAGTGGTTGTGCCAGTCCACACTCCCAAAACAGTGAAGAGTTCCTTTTTCCCTTAGGCCCTCCCGCACTTGCTGTTGGTTGACCTCTTGAAAACAGCCATTCTTTCAGGGTGGGATGGAATCTCAAGTATTGTTTTAATTTGCATTCAAATAGCTTAAAGGATTAAAGTGCCTGCAAGCAGGCACCGGGGCTGGAGGTTCTATCCCAGGGCCTGCGGAGCCAGCCCGGCCCCTGGGGCGTGCTGAGACAGTAATTGAAACTGGGCATGGTGGTGCACGTCTGTAATCCCAACTCTTGGGAGGCTGTAAACAGGCGGATCACTATGAGTCTGATCTAGTAGTGAGACCCTGAACACCCTGTAGACCCTTCCTTAAAATACAAAAAGTAACAAAATAAAATAATTTGCATCTCTCAAACGATCAGTTATATTGAACATTTTTAATATATTTATGTGCTGTTTGTATTTCTTCATCAGAGAAGTGCATATTCATCTCAGATACCCATTTTTGAATTGGGTCTATAAATTGAAGGGCCTGATTTTTTTGAGTCCTTTATATGTTTTTGACAGTGATACTTTGCCTATCAGGAACAGCTGCGAAACATTCTTTCCCATGTTGTGGTTATCCACCACTCTGTCGGTGGCCTCCCCTGCTGTGCAAAAGCATTTTAATAAGATGAGATCCTAGTTAATGGTTCTTTGTGATAGTTCCTATGTGATCAGGGTGTTATTCATAAAGTCTTTGATTACACCAGTGTCTTCAAGAGTTTTACCTGTTCTATCTTTCAGCATATTTAATGTTTGTTTTATTATTTAGATCTTTGCTTCATTTTGAATTTAGTTTAGTATATGATAAAAGGTATGGGTCCAAGTTTAATCTCCTGCATGTGCAAGCCAGTTTTTCTAGCACCATTTATTGAAGAGACTGCATTTCTTCCAGTGAATGTAATTTTCAACTTTGTCAAAGGTAAGGATGGTTAAGTATGTCTGGATTTGCTTCTGTACTTCCTAATCTGTTCCTCTGATGTTCTGGTCTGGCTTATTTTTGCTAGTACCATGTTGTTTTTAACACAATATCTTTATAGTATAATCTTAAGTCAAAGATTGTGATGCCCCTTACCTTGTATTTCCAGAATATCTTTGTTGCCCAGAATTGCCTGTGCTATTCTAGTCTCTTCTGGTTCCAAATTAATTTTAGGATTATTTTCTTTAACTCTATGAGGCATGCTGTTAAAATTTTGATTGGAATTGGAATATATCTGTACAGCAGTTTTAGAAGTAAGGTTGTTTCTACTATATTGATACTTCCTACTCAAGAGCAAGTGATATATTTCCATTTTCTGATGTCCACTTCAATCTTATTGTTCAGATTACTGTAGTTTTCAATGTAGAGGTCTTTGACATCCTTCACAATTATTTATTCTTAAGAACGTGTATAATATATCTACCATATATAATGAGGAGGTACAATGTGACAGACACCCTAAGGTTATTTTAGATAAATAGACAATAGCAAGAACATGGAAATGAATTTAAAAGATAATATAATCAATTGCTATCAAATCTGAAACTGGGAGAGGCAATCTGTACTCACACATATTATATGTAAGCTAAACAAAACTGTAGAAAGATAAAAGACTATAGGAAATACAATGGCAAGCAAGGACAATCACTAGCAGAGGAAGAGGAAGAATGCTACAAACAGCAAAAATAAGTAGTCCACTGGGGAGATTCAGTTTAAAGATAAAGGCAAGTGCACACTAGAACCCCAAGATGGGGACCACTCCGCAGGTGACTCTGCCAGAATCTCCAAGTTATAACACAACACAAAAACTATGCTGCTTGATCTTTTACAAGTCAAGATGCAAATAAAGAATGAATCCTTTTAGGTGACACAGAGAAAAACTGTCAGCCAAAGACAAGTGATCCCAGGGTTTCTGTCACCCCAGTTCCTGGCTGGTTTCCCTGAGAGGAAAAGATGGAAGGATTGTATTTTAAGTCACTCTCAACTCACCTGTGAACTTGTGCCCACCAAGCTGGAAGCTCTGTAGTGACTGTATAGTGCCATCACATTAGTTCTCCTTCACTTAAGAAGTTAAGAAAATGCAGAGCAGGGTATATTTCCATTGAAAGTAATTAAATGTTTAAAACATTTATACTTAAAGGATAAACTTCAGTTTAAAAAATTAACCCAAAGGGTGCAGCAAAATAAAGTGTGACTACTCTTTTACTGGACTTCAAGGTGTTTCTATCAAACCATTCTAAAAATCTCAGGATATTTTTAAAGTCTGGAACCCTATCAGCACTATCCAGGACACAGAGTATTTTGTTCAATGCTCATGTGCTCCAATGCTAGAACACTTTTAGTGGAATGATTATCCTATTAACAGTTATACCATAATGGCAAGTATCAGCTAGGACCATCCAAGGCATGTGATCGCCCTACAGTTAGATCGCTCCCCCATTCAGTCTTTACCTTTTTAGAATCAAAACATCTAAGTTTATCTTATTAATTATAGGGAAAAATTAATAGTACAAGCCAGTAGAAGGAAACTAAAAAATAAAATATATAACACAAAATAACATTGTTACCCATTATAACTCCTGAAATTGTATTTCCCAGAAATAATATCCATGAACAGGCTGCCTTCCATGTATGGAGTGTATAATCCATAAACACTGCTACCCATGGGAAGATAAATAGATATGGAATGGTGAAAATAATAAATGTCTACCCCTACACAGAGTCCAGGTGGAGCCTATCCCTTTCCTGCACTCCCGAGGTACAGCACATGACCTAGGTCCAAACCAATGAATATGATAATTATTCCTGGTCACAGTGTCAGTTCTAGGTGGTCACATGACTCTTTAAGACATACATGAGAACAATTTTTCACATGTATTAAAATTAAGAGTATCTCAGGCCTTGACTTGCACAGTCTGAAGTGTGGCTACTGGCCACATGGAGCTACCAAACCCTTGGAATGTAACTAGTACAAACTGCGATGTGACATAGGGACAAAAGACAGGATGGACTTCAAAGACATACTGTGAAAAAGTAAACATTCCATTGTGTGAAATGTAAAATAGCTCATCCAAAACTTGTATATTGCTTGCAAATTAAAGTGACAGTGCATATGGCAAGCATTATATTCTTATGGACAATGTTAGTCTAAGCCATTTGAACACCTGATAAAGCCAGATCTGAGGGTAATTCTACTACAGACTTTTCAGACATGTGAAGTAATGTCTACTTTGCTTTAAGCAAGCTCTGTTTGGTTTCTAAGGCTTGCAGCTAAGTCCTAACTGATATACTTATAAAATCATACTGTGTGTTCAAGATACTGCTCTTGGTATCCAACAAGTGATCTGGGCATTTGTCCATGTCACTACCTTAGTAGCAATGTGACAAGCCAGTAGTGACAAGCCAGTAGAAGAAAACTAAAAAGTAAAATATATAACACAAAATAACACTGTTACCCATTATAACTCCTGAAATTGTATTTCTCATAAATAATATCCATGAACAAATAATGTAATCAACTGCACAAGGCAGCCCATATGTGGACAAACCAACCACTGTGTTCTGTCAACACCACTGTATAAGTTCAAGGTGTGGCAGGCAGCTGCTTTCTTCCAAGTTCTCGCTGACACTTTCTTATCCAACGATTTGCATGCACCTCTCCTTCTGCCTGGAACACCTTCCTGTCTCTTTTCACTTCCCTGGCTCTCTCTCTCATTACTCAAGTCAAGCTTTAAATGTTACATCTTCAGGGCTGAGTTTCCTGACACTTGATTTACAGTAAACCATACCTATTGTTGTCTCTTGTAGCAGCTCACATTGCCTATATGGCAAAGACCAAACTATACATTAATTCCTTGAGGTGGATGCTTAGTATCTACCTTCTCTTTCCCCACTATACTATACATTGAATTATAGCAGGATCCATATATTATGAAGTTCGCCCTTTCAATCAGAACACTGAAGCACTGCCTGACACGAGGTACTCAGAAAACATCTACCCAGTGCCACTGGTGACTACAAAGACTGTAGACAGAGGGGGATGGTCAAAGGAGGGTGATGTACTGTGTTAAGGAAACCCGGGTAATGTGGTGTGGCCAAGCCACTGATAAGCATGAACTCTGCCCTGCAAAGCTGAAGAGAAAATAAGGGTAAGAGCGGATAGATAAACAGCAGGTCTGAGATGCAAGTATATGGATGGTAAGTGGCTCCCTGGATCTTTCTCTAGGTACAAAAGTGAATAATCAGAGATGAGAACGGTAGTTACTGCACTTCAAAAGCATTCCTATTCTCCACACAACAAAAATTCTAAGTTATTTTTTTCTGTTAGTAACAACCTGGTGCTCAGGCTCATTTTCATAATCTACTACATTATACTGAGTACTTTATACCTCAAAGAGAGGAAGATGAATTTTTACCAAAAACTTTTAGTATTGGTATATTACACTCACTTAATTATTCCTCTGGCAGTGAAGCCTCATTTAAATGAAAATGTTTCTTCATTTTCTTTTAATGTGATGCATGCTTTAATTCACTAATTTTATCATGAGGTTGTTGATAGCTACAAAAAGAATTCACACAATGTATTCATGAAGTACAACAGAGAAATGACAACCTTGAACCAAGAGCTAATTTCACATCTAGAAGATTATCTTTGAAGCCCTCTGTAAGGACCTCCCTGATTTCATATTCGCTTTGAAGAATTCAAACCACTTTACTAGTGTTTCTGAAGACCAAGGCTTTGACAGCTGGAACAGAAGAGCTTAAAAGCACGGTGCTGTCCACCTCCCAGGTGCTGACGAGCCTCATGAGGTGGAGAGCTGCCACTCTCACAAGAAGGAAAGCATTCGGCCCTTCTCTTTTGTGTCTTCTCTCCTGCTTGCTCTCCTTTCTACCAGACCTCTGTTCTCTCCTAGAAGTTCCAGGAGTGTCTACCTGGCAGGAAGCAGTTATGGAGCTCCACAGTCCTACCTGCTTCCTTTTTTACAGATGGCTTTCCTCAGAATTCAGCAGGTGATTGTTTAAAACAGAACTGAGGGCCTGGGAGACAGCTCAGTAGAATAAGTGCTTGCCTGGGAAGTGGAGGGCTGAGTTCGATCCTGGGTTCCATCAAAATAAATAAATAAATAAATAAATCAGAATTGAACCTGCACATGAAAGGGAAAAATCAGGGTTATAGAACTAAAAACATTGGTTCATTACAGAAAACCAGAAATTTTACAGCTGGGAAAGATTTTAAACATAATTAAATCCAATCTTCTTGTTTAAGAGCTGAGAAAGGCATAGGACTATCCTAAGATCATTTAACTGAATACACAGCTTCACTTTCAAAATAATGATTTCCCCCATGCCTCAGTTACCATTATTGACACATTTTCATTATTGATAATTCAATCAAAGTAGTGACCATTTTTCTTCAGTCTGAGACATTTGGCCTTGCCTAGAGCTCCAGTACTTTTTGTCTGGCAATTTTTAAAAACATTTTTAAGCAATATATAAAAGAGAAAAACATGCTTACCTCAATGCAAAACAGCACTTATTTTATTAGATACTTTTTGCCTCTTAAACTACTTCTTATAAAACATGTAAATAAGTTGAATCTTTTAAAACATTTTTGAGTGGTGAGAGTGATAGTCAGTAAGTTCCCTGTCATATTAGAAGTCTAGGACATACAGCTCTGCAGTGCAGGGCCTGCCTGGCAAGCATGAAGTCCTAGGTTGGATTCCTAGTACTCACACACAAAAAAAGCCATGAGGAACATACTTAACGTCACTAAAACATAAGTGAGTGTGGTTAAAATGGTTAATTTTATAGCACATAAATTTACCTCAATTTTTTAAAAATTTAAACAAGGGAAATTGGCCATTAAGGAATAGCTTCTGTACTGATTGATTTCATTAATGCAGCACTATTTTAACCAAAGTGATCCACTCTAGGCCCATTAAGGATCACCCAGGCCAAAGAAACAGACTTGGCTTTTCTACTCAGAACACTGAGTCATACTCCAAGGCATAAGCATTTCTGACAGAAACACTACCTGGGATGGCTTTGAACCCTGCACATTGCATAACCAGGAGTTACACATAACTGATAACTTAAAAGATATCTGGGTGTTTCTGAGACTCTATTTCTACTCAAAGTTCTGTATGGACATTGATGTACATCTGCATTTGTGCTTCTGAGTAGAAGTCTGTGCAGCCCATGAGCACCCCTCCATTTGTACTCTATGAACTACTGCTAAGGCGGAGACGTCCGTCTTTATCATCCAATGACTTTTTCTTCCTGAATCTCTTCTCCTAGTTCTTTCACAGGCAATAAGATAACAGACTTCCCTGCCTCTGGAGGAGAAGGGATCCTCATCCTCTTTGCACCAGGATGTGTTCCTGGAGGTGGCCTCACAGAAACCTGCAAATCCATGCTCTCTTCTCCATCCACCTCCATTCCCTTTTCCTCATTCATTCACTGCTTGGATATGTAGGGGGTACTGTTGTAGTGTCTAGTGCACTGCAGGGAGAACTGAGGCATGAAGAGGCCAGTCAGACACAGACCCTGTGAACCCCAGTCCTTGCTCTTGCTGCTGGACTCACTCAGATCCTTTATACAGTTTCACCAACAAGCTCCCCTCCCCACCGCACTCCTCCACAATGCTTCTCCAGCACACAGACCCTTTACACATGTCAGTATGCACATGAACTGAGTAGACACACATTATTTAAATGAGCAGGACAAGGTCATTAAAGAAAATTTCAAAACTATGTTTTAAAAAACTGAAACTATCCTATCATTCACATTCCTAACACTCAAAGATATTTTTCATGGTGTGACTATTTTCTCTGTTTTTAAATGCTATCTTTTTTAGTTACACATCTAATTTGTTTACCTCTTTTTCTTGAAGATGCCAAATTATTCCACTGCCTATAGAACACAGCTCTATCTGGTGAGTCCTCAGCCCCAAATCTTTCACAGTCCAGGCCCCAAGTCTTCCTGAGCTCCTTCCTAGCGGGCCCACCCATCCCCAAGCTCATGGGTTGTAAGCGTCAAGGCTTCTACGCAGCCATCTCTGCTCTGTTCCACTGCTCCTAATGGCCTACAGTGTTCTCCCTTTATGCCTACAATTCCTCCAGCCCCAAACTTTCAGGCCAAATTCAAACATCACTTCTGCTAGAATCTGAGCTTGTCACATGGGCTGTAATTAAGTGGGAGGCAGCAGAGCCGGGAACAATGCTGACTCTGAGATTCAGACTGCCTGGCCTCGATCATATCTTTGACATGCTAGCGGTGTGATTTGGGGCCAATTATTTAATCTCTCTTTGCCTCAGCTTCATGTGTAAAAGAGGATAACACATCAGAATTTTCCCTCAGAGTGTTTCAGGGTTAAAAGAGATGATCCAGTCAAAGGGTAACTCAGCACAAGACCAGGCATGTAATACAAGCTTGGAACAGGTAGCCTATTGCAATTGCCAGACATCTGCCTCTTCTCCCTGATGTTAGTCTGTTCTGTGTTACTATAATAAAATACTTACGGCCAAGTAACTTAGAGGAAAAGTTGATTTAGCTCATAGCTCTGGAGAGTCAAGGATATGGTGGCAAGCACCTGCTTGGTTCTGGAGGAAGCCTCTTGATGGAGGGCAGCACGACAGTGGGAGTATGCAAGAGGGACCAAGAGCACATCCCCAGATGGGCAACCAGAGAGCAGACTGGGGAGAACAACATTAATCCCTCTGGAGGTCATGCCCACAGCGACTGAATGACCTCCTAGTAAAGCTCGCCACTCCAGGCTCACAGGCAGCTTCCAATAGCATCACACTGGGACCAAGCTTGCAACCCCTGAAACCTCAAGGGATGTACTTAAGACACATTCAGGACATGGTGCTCCCAAACTGCATGCATCCCCAAGGAGAGATCCTGACCTCATGCTCAGGTTAAGTGTTTTATAAATGTTTGAGGAATGAATCAGTGAGTGAATGAATGCACAACCTGGCAAGGTTGTACATATTCTCTTACTGTACATATTTGCATAGTAAAAGAAAGAAGGAAGAGGAAGATGGAGAGAAGAAGAGGAAGACGAAAAGAGAGACAAGAAGGAAAAAAGGAGGAGGGAGACAAGAAAAAGAACCAAAGAGAATGTCAGTGAGTTCCCAACAATAATAATTGCTTTTTACTCTTACCTACACACAAAAACAGGCATTGGCCCCAGTACCCCAGACTGCTAACTCTTAGAAATTCAGGTATATGTAGGCCCTTAAACATTCCTTTCCAACCTTTGGGACAACTGCATTGCGTACTTGGGGTCTGTCAAGCTTTCTGTCCAGAGATCCAGAATAGAGATTCAGCTGCAGAATGCACAGGGGATACATCTACAAGGACTGCATGGGGCCTATCTAGAAAGTCCCGGGCCATCTGGGGAAGAATAGTGTGCACCAGGCACTTGGTGCAGGGCATGAGCTCATCCTCAAATTCCCCAGGACAGATGCAGTGCCGGATGTGCAGAATATTGAAAGGTTTGCTTGCAGCTGAAGTATCTTGCCAAAATCTGTTTTTACTGACTCCAAATATACTGGCTTCTACTTCTATTCTAGAGTCAGTGATAAATCCCCAAGAACTCATTAGTAGCTT
Source organism: Tympanoctomys barrerae (assembly GCA_002564285.1). Taxonomy (NCBI): domain Eukaryota; kingdom Metazoa; phylum Chordata; class Mammalia; order Rodentia; family Octodontidae; genus Tympanoctomys; species Tympanoctomys barrerae. The sequence continues at coordinate 891 of NDGN011553747.1, read as the reverse complement.
CTAGCACACATAAAAGTACAGAAAGCCTTTGTTTTGCTGATTAGGGAGGCTACATAAATTTTTAACTTGATTATTAAGAAATAAGTGCCAACCTTTGCAGAAAAGTACATTTCTTCCTGTGTCTGACTGGATACCAAGGAGGCCTTTGGGGTTTTGCTTCAGCCTAAACCAGGTGGCTTCCCCCTAACCCATAGGAGCCCCTCTTCCATGGCAGCTGTTTCCAAGAGCAGGTCACTTGTCTTCAGGGGCCCTGAGTCTCTGAGCCGCAGGGTCATGGCCCAAATGAATCAAAATCCACACAGAGAATATTTGCCTGCAGATTTCTACAGAACCATTAAACCAAGGCGTGTAAACCAACTGGCCCCTGCTCTACCACATGCTAGCTCTGTGGCCCCACCCAAGTTGCCTCAGCTATCTGTGTCAAAATCGGGATAAAATAGTATCAAGCCCCGAGGCTGTAGTAAGGTTAAAGAGATGAATACATATAAAGGATTCAGTACAGCACTTGGGACACAAGATTCACTCAGTACATGATATTGTTCCTAATATTTAGGAGTCATTTTCTCTGCTTCCAAATATTTTTTTCTCTAGTGCTTCCACTGAAAGAGAAAATCAAACTGAGTTTGGGGAGACTGAGTTGAACACTATTATTATCTAAGCTTTAGGAACATTTACAATGCCCAGGCAACATATGGGTGATACTAATGTATTTGATCTCATATGACTCACTTCTTATAAAGTGGTGTCCCAAAGACATAAGAAAAATTCTGGAAACTAATAAATTGCATCAGATGGAAAGAGAATTATATGTACACTTTTTTAAAAATTGAGACTATCTGAAAGATATTGTGGAAAATCTAGAAAATCAATCAAAAATTAAGGCTGATGGTC
>NDGN011553736.1:706-11304 GCA_002564285.1 Tympanoctomys barrerae | reverse complement strand
ATATATATATATATATATATATATATATATATATATATATTGCTCTTTACACAAAACGAAATTGTAACTAGATATTCTGCTTATCCAGAACTTATTCTTTTATTATCTTTTTAAAATTTCATATAATCCACTTGGTACTATGCTAGAATTACCCTATATACTTACTGACCTACCTACGTACCTGCCCACCCACCTACCTACCTACCTACCTACCTACCTACCTACCACTCTAAAAGTAAAAGATACAAGAAAAGCAAAATAAATAAAGAGGGAAGCAATTTCTTTAGATATGCAAGTATTTAGGGTGTATTCATATGTATGAATATCTCCAATTTAAAATTTTGTGACAGTAAAAAATTAAAATTCTTATGGACACCCAATAGGTTCTATGTTGGGGAAAATTAATGCTTTCAATTTTTAAATGGAAAGTTTGATTCATAGATGCTATAAACGTATGACAATGTACTATCTTAAAGAACCAAACGAAAAACTGTGGAGAAATGATTACACAGAATTTGAAATTTACTATCAGGACTCATGAATGATTAAGAGTTCAAACATTATCACATTTTTTCTTGAAATGTCAGTAAAATGATAAGTATGGCATAAAAGAACACAAAAACTACTTCAAGAAATCATTCTTTCAGGGCCAACTAAATAGCTCAGCAGATTAAAGCACCTGCAAGCAGGAACAGAGGCCAGGGGTGCAATCCATGGTCCTGCTGTGCTGACCCCGCCCCTGGGTGCTCTGAGACTGCAATTGAGATCAGACGTGGTGGCGTATGCCTGTAATTACAGCACTGAACAGTATGTAAACAGGCGGATCACTATGAGTCAGATCTAGTAGTGAGACAATGAACACCCTGTAGACCTTTCCCTAAAGTACAGAAAAAGGAAAAAGAATTCATTTTTGAAATGTATGAGTTATTGCAAAAAAAAAACCCTTCCCTTCTATGATGTTTTATGTACAGAATTGCATATTATTAATTAATAATGCCATACATATATATTTATATATTATTTAATGGCATATATATATATATATTCTTCATTGATATTGATATTGATTTTTGTTTTTCCTGGAACCGGGAATTGAAGACAGGCTCCTGCACTTGCCCGGCAAGCGCTTATTCTACTGAGCTATCTCCCCGGCTCGATATTAAATTATTTAATAATACAAAATAATATCTTCTCTTTCAAAGTGATTTTATTATTTTTCATGAGATGAGGTCCCAGTTGTTAATTCCCCCAAGTATTACCCAGGCAATTTGATTTTTGTTCATGATCTCTTTGCCTACCCCTATGTCTTCAAGAGTTCCTCCTACATTCTTTTCCAGGAGATTTAGTGTTTCTGTTTTAATGTTATATATTTGATCCATTTTGACTTTAGCTTAGTGTATGGTGATAGACCTGGATCAAATTTTAGTTTATGGCATGTAGAGAGCTAGTTTATCCAGCACCATTTGATACAGAGACTATTTTTCTTCCAGTAAGCATCTTTAAACCCATTGTTGAAGATCAGGTGGCTGATTGTGTTTGTAGAGGCTTCTGCATCTTTTAATCTATTCTATTTATCCTCACGTCTATTTCATTGCCAGTACCATGCTAATTTTTTCATGGTGGCCCTGTAATATAATATCAAGTCAGGAATTGTAATGCCTCCTATCTTGTCTTTGTTGCCCAGGATTGCCTTTGCGATTCTAGGTCTTTTTTCATTCCAAATAAATTTTAAGAATGATTTGTATAGGTCTGTGAGGTATGTTGGTGCTAGCCTGATAGGAATTGCATTAAATTTGTACATCAATTTTGATTGTATGGCCACTTTCACAATGTTGGCTCTTCCTATCCAGGAGCAGGGAATATCTTTCCATTTTCTAAAATCCTCTATGATGTCTTTTTTCAGAGTAGTGTAATATTTCTTGAAAAGATCTTTGACCCTTCTTTAGTTATATTAATTCCAAAGTATTTCATTTTCTGTGGGGTTATTGTAAAAGGTATAGTTTCTCTAATTTCCCTCTCAGTGAGTTTGTCATCTGTGTAGAGGAATGCTATTGAATTTTAGATATTGACTTTGTATCGTGCTATGCTACTCAATTTTTGTATCAATTCTAGTGGCTTCTTGGTGGACCTTTTTGGTTCTTCCAAGTAAAGTATGATGTCATCTGCAAATAAAGATAATGTAAATTCTTCTAAACGTATTCTTATTTCCTTTCTCTCTCTTGTCTAATGGATCTAGCTAATGATTCCAGAACTATATTGAGTAGGAGTATTGATAGAGGAATTCTTGAATTGCACCAGATGTGATAGTAAAAATTTCAGATGTTTCCCACTTAGAATTGTTAGCCTTTTGGTAGTCATAGATGGCTTTTATCAGACTGAAGTAGAGGCCATCTATTCCAATTTTCTTTAGGACTTGAACATGAGAATGAGTGTTGGATTTTGTCAAAACCTTCTTATGCAACAATTTAAATGATCATGTGGTTTTTAGATTTGGTTCTATTGATATAGTGTATTACATTTATAGATTTGTGCATATTGAACTATCTTTGCATCTCTGGGTGAATCCTACATGGTCACGATGTATGATCTTCTTGATGATTTGTTGTTTTCTACTTGCTAAGATTTTAGCATCTATGTTTATGAGGAAGATTGGCCTGTAGTTCTCTTTTTTTAGCTGTTTTTTTTCCCCTGGTTTTGGTATCAGTATAATACTTGCCACCAGGAATGATTTTGGGAAGGTTACTTCCTTTTCACTATCATTGAAGAGTTTGCTTAGTATAGGGATTATATCTTGTCCTGACCCACAGGTTAGTCAACAAGGACCCTAGAAGGGGAGTAGGGATGAGAAGGGACAGCAGACACAAAGAATGGAGATAAGACATGATTCTGATCAAGTCTCATTTATTCAGGGGAGGTGCTAGGTATATATAGGGGGTGTAGGAATTAGGAAGTCCCGGCTCTAGGGTGTCAGCAGGTATCTAGGCAATGGGGGAAGGTGCCACCCTTGGGGCATAGCACGTGATTCACAGGGAATGGGCAAGGTGTAAAAGACCATAAACTTAACTCAGCAGAGCAATGGAAACTTAAGAAAACAGCTGACACTATTATAAAATGGATACCAGTTAATGGCTTCCCACAATATCTTCCATAAATGTCCTGTAGAATTAACCTGTGAATCCATCAGGACCTGGACTTTTCTTTGTTGGCTGATTTTTTACTATATTTCATATTTCATTGGGATATTGATAGTTGTTATATCTTCTAGATTCAGTTTTGGTAATTTGTACTTTTCTAAGAATCTTTCTGTTTCTTTTATGTCTTCTATTGTGTGAGAGTAAAAATACTCAACGTAGCTATTGATAATCTTCTGAATTTCCACTGGGTCTGTAGTAATTATACCCTTTTCATTCTTTACTGCTTGTATCTGAATTTTTTTTTTTTTGAGGAACCTGGGAACTCAGACCCTGTGCTTGCCAGGGAAGTGCTTATTCTGCTGAGATATCACCCCAGCCTTGAATTTTTTCTTTCCTCTTTTTGATGAGATTAACTAGGGCTTATCAATTTTACTTAATCTATTTTTTTTTGCATAACTGGGGATTGAACTCAGGTCCTTGTGCTTGACAGGGAAGCACTTATTCTACTAAGCCATCTCCCCAGCCCAATTTTACTTAATCTCTCAAAGAATCAGCATTATGATTCATTAATTCTTTGAATTGTTTTCTTCATCTCAATTAAATTTATTTCTGCTCTAATATTTATGACTTCTTCCCATCTTTAGGCTTTGAGTTTGGTTTGCTCTTCCTTTTCTAGATGTTGAATGTACAAGATTAGGATGTTAATTTGTTCCCGTTTCGTTTTCCTACTGTGTGGGTTCACAGCTATAAATTTCCGGCTGGGAACGTCTTTCTTTGCATCCCATAAATTCCAATATGTTGTGCTTGACTTTTCATGGTATTGTAAATATTGTTCAATTTCCTGTTTAAATTCATCTGTGACCCATTGGTTGCTGAGTAAGATTTTGTTTAATTTCCAAGTATTTATGTTTTTTTTTTCTGGTTTCTTTTGTCATTTATTTCCATTTTCTTTGCACTGTGGTCAAATAATGAACATGGAATAATTTCAGTTTTCTTGCATATACTTAAGCATGATCTACGGACAGGCATGTGGTCTATTTCATAAAATGACCCATGTGCATCTGAAAAAAATGTGTATTCAGCTGTGGTTGTTTGGAACTCTCTGTATGTGTCCACTAAATCCATTTGTTCCAAACTCTGGTTCAGTTCTACTACTTATTTGCTAATTTTTTGTCTGCTTGACATGTCTTTTGTGGATAAGCAAGTGTTAAGCTCTCCTGTTAAGATTGTGGTACTGGATATCAGAGTTTTCATGTCCATTAAGATTTGCCTTCTATAGTTGGGTGCTCCTGTGTTTGTAGTGTACATATTCAAAATATGAACAAACAATTACATATTTTTACACAGAAATTTAGAAATCTAAACATATACAGCATTGTAGCAGGACAGTCCTGCGACACTTTCTTTTCTTGTTCTTTTTTTTTTTTCATTTATTGCCCTCTTTTTTAAACAGACATTTACTTGAGAGACAGTATGGCAATAATTAGTATGTCATGACAAGCAGTTTGTATTTAGAAGACCAGAATAATAGGCATTCCAAGTGTGACCCTTTTATTACATATTGCTTTCTTCACTGCTGTTGCTTGTGATTGATGATGTAGAGTGTACCTAAGGAGCGTCACATGGAGAGAAAACATTCTTTCAGGCTTTCATAGAGAGTATATTCTCTATGAATGGTCGATCAATGCTCGTGACTCATCCACATGGCTGACACTGATAAAGGACCTACAAACTGTGGTAAATGGTAAATCTTGAGGAGACTTGACTGACCTTATCAGATACAAAAGATACATTTCTTGTTATATATGTCATACTTTATCTTGGTCTTAACCATCCAGCAGCAAAGTATAAAAACGAGGTATAAAAAGTAAAGCCATATTAAGATGCTGAGCTAAGAAAGGCTGAAGTCAACAACTTCTGATATTGCCAGTCCTACAGATAAACCACTACTATTATAGACTACTGGATTATATTGGATTATTTTCTTGAACTCACACACCTACAATATTTGAATGACAATGGAATAATCATCTCTAACAAAACTAAACAAAAAAAAGGATAGAAAGGAATGACCATTTTGTATCTGCATACACAAAATAGGATAGATACAGAGCTACTTTCTGTTACTTCAATGAGAAGAAAGATGTGTACTAATAGCATTTGGACAGGATATCATGTCTGCATCTTATAGTATGAATAACCACTAAGAAGATAACAATATGCAATGTATTAATTACTGAAACTGTCCTATTAATCAGTTTTGAAACTGTCTCATTGCTGTTTCTCAGAGAGCAGATAATTTTAATTTTTATTAAAATTAATAAAAAGGTAAAATATTGGAAGAGTGATGCATTAGTACAAAAATATAATAACTGTGCTCTCTAGAATGATTAATACTTCAGCAGTTTGTTTCATTCTAAATAAATATTTTATAATTTATTCACTAATGGAGGGTATTAAAATAGCGGCTATACATAATGTACAAAAATATCCTTTCTCAATATTTTGAAAAATACAAAACACTTTAATATATAATGAAAGTATTAAATTGACAACAAACCAGTTTAAATACATTTGCATTCCTTAACCTATAATTTTTGACTTGGAAAATTATGCATTTTTATTTTGGGACTGAAATTGAAATACCTATTTACATAATTATTTTTATCATGCTGCTACAAAACATTAAAAGGTGTTTTTTGGCCCTTGAATCTAGCTCAGTGGAAAGTGATGGACTGGCAAGAACAAAGTCATGAGTTCTATTCCTGATACCAAAAAAAGAAAAAAAAAAAAAAGGAAAAAAAATTCTTTTTGTATCGATATTAAACCATTGAGTTATATTTTAATCTAAGTTCTGGAAATAAAAATGTTATTAAGGTGCCAGGAAGATGGCTTAGTACAATAAGTGCTTCCCTGGCAAGTGCAAGGTCCTTAGTTCAATCTCCAGTTCTGCCAAAAGAAAAAAAAAATTAAAGACTTTATTGTTCACTTATTGAAATATATTTAAATGGTTTTCTAAGATTTTCTTAAAGCCTAAATGTAATTTCTTACAAATTTACAGATGATTTGCTTTATGCCACAAGTTTATAGTGAATTTTATTTCATTTTTAACTTTCTGTAAAGCTTTATTTCAGAGGGACTCTGTCCTTCTTGGCAGCTGCTTTCCTCATGGCTCAACTCATCATGCTTCCCTTGGTGCAGAAGTGCGTCCCCACCCTTTTCTTGATGAACTTGAGGGCGTGTTTGTTCTTGGAGACTTCGAGCAGCTCCATGATGCTCTGCACATAGGCAGTGAAGCTGCACACCTCCCAGATCATGTCCCACACGGACTTGCTGTGTTTGGTGAGGCATACGTGATGGTGGCTGTGCCTTGGTATGCTTATATTCTTAGTCACCTTGTGGCCCTTGTTGAGGCTTATGGCCATGGGATAGCAGAGGGCAATGGCTACTGTTCTTCAATGGCTGCTGCGGCATAAGTATCATTGAATTTATATATACTTTTTCAAAAATCAGTTTTTAAAATACTTTCATTTTTTTGGGCCAGGGACCTACTCAGTAGAATAAGTGCTTGCCTGGCAAGTACAAGGTCCCAAGTTCAATCCCTGGTAGCACACACACATACACATAAAAATCACTTTTGTTAGATAAATGGAAAAATATTTGTTTGAAATGATATTCTGAAATGTAAGATTGAAGTCAATTAGATTGTTAGTGTATTGTAATCCATGAGGTTTGGAGATAGTGTTAAAAATATATAACAGCTTTATAAAATTGTTTAAATATTTATTTATTTCGTATAATGCCTTACTACTCAGTTTGGACTCATACTTATCCTGGTTTCTCAGACTCATCAGTGTTGAGATTACTGGCATGCACCACCATGTTCAGTTTCGGTGCCCAGTTCAGTAGCGTGGCATGTGGTACCAGGGATTGAACACAGGTCCTTGCGCTTGCCAGGCATGTATTTAGACTGCTGAGCTATCTCCCTAGCCCAAAATATGTAACATCTTAAAGAATTTCTGAAGTTGAAACTTTGACCAGATCATTCATGAACATTTTTTTTTGGTTTTAGGTGAGGGTCTACAGAGTGTTCAGGGTCTCACTACTAGATTGGACTCATAGTGATTCTCTTGTTTACAGCCTCTCAAGAGCTGAGATTACAGGTGCGATTCACCACACTGTGCCTCAATCATGTCACAGAGCACCCTGGTGGCGGGGCCAGCATGGCAGTGGCAGGGATCTAACTCCTGGCCCCTGTGCCTACTTGCAAGCACGTTAATCCAGTGAGCTATTTGGCCAGCCCAGTAGAACATGTTTTACTTATGGAGTAATTTATATTTCCATTCCTTCATGTAAATTTATGAAATTTTTTTGTTTGTTTGTTTGTGGTGTTACCAGGGATCAAACTCAGGATCCTGTGCTTGCCAGGCAAGCACTTACTCCACTGAGCTATCTTCATGGCCCTGAAATTTGTTTTATAAAGAAAGTAAAAGGTAGTACTAAAACCAAAAAATTATAAGCCACACAGAATTTTACATAACAAAATAAAATGCCTTTCACAATATTTGCATATGATCTTGATTCAGCTTTGCCATTTTATATCTATCTAGGAAACTGTACATTTCCTCTTTGTTCTCAAATCTGTGAGTGTAAAAATTTGGAAATAAATACTGATGATCCTATGAGTTTCTCTAGGGTCCGTAGTGATTTTCCCCTTTGTATTCCTTATTTCATAAATTCAGTTTTTAGGATTTTGTTTCCTTTTTTTAAAAATCAGTTTGGATAGAGGTTTATCAATTTTACATAGTCTTTCAAAGAACTAATTCTTTGAATCATTTATTCTTTGTATTGTTTCCTTCTCTACTGAATTAATTTCTGCTCTAATTTTTATAATTTCCTGCATTCTTTAGGCTTTGGGCTTGACTTACGTTTGTTTTCTTAGGAGCTTGAGGTTCAGAATAAGATAATTTATTTGGATTCATTTTGTTTTCCTAATTTACACATTTGTTGCTATAATGTTCCACTTAAGATAGCTTTTATTGTACCGCACAGGTTTCAATAAGTTTTGTCTGCATTTTCATTTGATTGTAAATATTCTTTTAAATTTCTTCTTTAATCTCATCTGCAAACCACTCATTATTTAGGAAGTTATTTAATTTCCATATATTTATAGTGCTTTTATGTTTTCTTTTATCAATAATTTCCAGTTTCATTGCAGTTTTGTCAGATGGTATGCATGGGGTAATTTCAACTCCTTTTCATTTATGGAAGCATGCTGTATGTTCTAATATATGGTTTGTTTTGGAGAATGTCCCATGTACAGCTGAGAAGAATATGTATTGTGTTTTTTAGATTAAAACACTTCAAAGATCTACTAACACAAATTTTTTACAAGTTTGGTTTAGATGTCTTATTTCTTTGCTGATTTTTTTTTCTTTTTTGGCCAAGTTGTTCTATCCCTCTGTTAGGCTGGCATGTTAGATCCTCTTATTACAATTGTGTTAGTGCTCATTTGATTTTTCTTTTGTTAAAATTTGTCTTATGGGGCCATCCAAATAGCTCAGCAGATTAAAATGAGTACTTAGGCAGACAGAAAGGTAAGAGGTTCAATCCATGGCCTGCCATGCCTGCCCCGACCCTGAGGTGTGCTGATAGGGTGATTGAGACTGGGATGGAGGTGCGTGCCTGCAATGGCAGCCCTTTGGGAGGGTGAACACAGGCAGATCATTATGAGTCCAGTCTTCATAGTGAGACCCTGTAGACCCTGTAGACATTTACTAAAAACATACACAAAAAAGTTATCTTATGTGGGATGATGCTTCTAAATTCTGTGCATATGTTTTTAATTGTTAGCTCTCATTTTGCAGTTGCCTCTTGACAAGTTATAGTGATTTCTTAATCTCTTTGAATGATTTTTGGTTTGAGGTTGATAATGTCAGCAATAATACCTCCCCCTGCTTTTCTATGGCTTCTTGTGGCCTGGAGAGTTGTTTTCCATCATTTAAATTTCAGTCTGTGAATTTGCTTTTTTTACAGGATTGGCAATGTCAGAAGTTGTTCACCTGAGCCCTTTCCAGGCCACCATATCAACATGGCTTCATCTATTATACCTTGTTTTTATTTACCTTTCTGCTGGATGGTTAAGAGTAAGATAAAGTAAGATCTATCTAACAAGAGGTGTAATTTTTATATTTGATAAGGTCAATCAAGTCCCCTCAGTATTTATCCTGAAACCCTGTACACAGGGTTTGTAGATCCTTTGTCAGTGCCAGCCATGAGGATGAGTCACAACCATTGCTTGACCAATTTGCCCTCTGTGAAAGCCTGAGAGAATGTTTTCTCTCCGTGTGACTCTCCTTAGGCACACTCTATGTTGTCAATCACATGTCTCTGTGGCTCCTAATCTCCTGGATCAGAAAATGTGGGGGACAACTGAGATATAAGATGTTACAGTATAAGTTCTCATATGTCCGGAGTCTTCATTGACCTTGAAAGCATAGGACCAAAATGTTGGCTGCCCTTGCAGACTATTTTTTTCTCTCATTTTTGGTCTGCAAACTTAGATTTTTAAGCCTCCAGAAGAGAAGTTTATTATTACCCTACAACATATAAAGTTGGGTTTAATCTAACTATCTCCCTGATTATCAAACATCTTAGGCATAACATGGAACAGGTATTTTCTATCAACTACGGATATGTTAAACTTTAAGTCCCTACTCAATATGAAGAAAAAAAATTTAAATACAAAGATATTTTAAAAATGAATAACAATTCCATATTTTTACACAGAAATTTAGAAATCTAATCATACATAGCATTGTAGCAGAATAGTCCTATGACACTTTTTTCTTGTCTCTTTTTTAAATTTATTACCTCCACCTTCTTAAGCAAACATTTATTTGAGAGATAATATGACAATAATTGGTATGTCATGACAAGCAGTACGTATTCAGGAGACCAGAATGACAGGTATTCCAAAAATGACGCTACTATTGCCCATTACTGTCTTTAGTGCAGTTGCTTAGATCAGAAGTATCAGCATTTATAGTTAATCATGGTGAGAATCCCACCAAATAACTTCTAGTTGCAAAAACCTGCTAATGTTTCTTAGGATAATTGCCTTACTCATCTTGTGCATATAAATGTATGGCTTTGCCCCTGTCATATTTCCTAGCTTTTCTCCTGGCCTTCTCTTCATTGACTAATCCTCAATTTCTTGCTTTCTTTTTAATTGTGTTATACCTTTCTATCTGTATTTCTTCTTTTGAGTTCTTATACTAGGAGACTATATGATATTTACACATATGGGTCTGGTTTATTTCACCTATGATTATATCTTCAAGTGGCTTCCATTTAAATATAAGTACTTCAAGTTTATCATTCTTTATAACTGAGTAATATTCCATTGTATAAAAATACTACATCTTTTTCATCCATTCCTCAGGTGACAGGCATCTTGGTTGT
>NDGN011553727.1:9306-23028 GCA_002564285.1 Tympanoctomys barrerae | reverse complement strand
TATATATATATATATATATATATATATATATATATATATATCTCCTTCCAATAGTTGGTTTGAAGTTTTCAGCCCTTATTGTCTGAATAACACCAAATATGGTGGGAACTTTGAACTATATAATTCTTCTTAGGTTATATCATCAAATATATGGTACACGGTTTTAAATTATCACTTATTCTAAGCCAAGGAGATAGCTGAGGGGGCTAAGCTCCTGTCTAGCAATTGCAAGGATCCGGGTTTAGTAACCACATACTGTGCAGGCCCCAGAAGCCCAGGCATGCTGTGCCAGTCACTGAGACTGGGCGTGGTGGTGCACGCCTGTAATCCCAGCGCTGGGGAGACTGAGAAAGGAGGATCACGACAAGCATGAGCTGCATAGCAAGACCTTGTACCAAATAAATAAGAGTTTAAAAAATAAATTATCACTTATTCCAATGATATTCTTATGAGATATCATATAGGTTTCAATGAGAATGGATTTAATCAGTGTTTTCTTAAGGGACTAGAGGAGGAGAAATGTGAGGGAACTGTGTTCTTATAGGAGGAGCCAGAAGTGTAGGAGGGATTGAAGGTGACGCAGGGTGCTGCAGCCAGAGCAAACGTTACAGGCTTCTCACTTCTGTGCACACTGAGAACATATGTCAGCTCATTGTTTCTCTTCTTGCTTTGTCTTTTTGCTTAATATTCTGACAAAATGGACACCAAATTTATGATCTTCCTTAACCCTTTGTTTTCCTATAAACAGACTTAATTTTTCAACCGCATGCGCTGAATGCAACTCAACATGGTACAACCCCATAGGCTCTTGCTGTCCTAGGGCTAATGCTATACTTTATTTGATTCTGTAAGTTTTGTCTTCCCCAAGACAAAGGAGGGCAAGGGAAAGATCTTCATATGCTGAACACTGGTTCAATTTCAGGCTCTATACTGGTCATGCACATTTCTCTTGAGAAATAAGTTTTGGCCTTATATTATATTATATTTTACACCACCCTGCATTTCCTGTATAATTAATTTTTAAAAGTATACCTTCATTGGGGAATTAGTTTGGACTTTTGGCATTACACTGGTTGATACATTGTGTCACCTTGAGATGTTTAGAAGTTTAATTAAATGACTCAGCTGGGAGCTAAGTCTTACCTTGTAAACATCCTCATCCTGTGCAAGAGCAGGGCATGAACATTGCAGGAGTTCTACACCCCCACTCCAGGGTAGTCTGATTATAATATAAGGAAAGGAGAGAAGCAGAAGTTGTTGGTCATTTCTTTGCTCTTTGCTGTTTTCTGTAGTCATGACCTGCTGCCCTCTGCCATATTCTACTCTGCTTTAGAGCCAGCCGAGAAAGGACTGAAACCTCCACAAACTGTGAGCTAAATAAAGCTTTCCTTCCTTAATTCTGGGTATTGGGTATTTTGTCCCAGTAACAAGAGAAAGGTAACTGATACAAGCATATAAGAATTATTTGTTTATATGGGGCAGATTGTGGTAATTCAAACCTGTTCATAATGTATAATGGTCATGTCAGGGTAATTAACATTGTCATCTCCTTAAACATTGCTGTTTCTTAGTGTTGGGCACTGCCAGGCTGCTCTCTTTTATTTCTTGATAAAGTACACCATAAGTTGATGTGAGCAGTAGTCACCCACTGAGCTGTGTAACTTAGAAATTCCCCATTCCATGGCGCTGCACCTTGGTACCTGTTATTCAACTCCCCACATTCTTCTCTCTTGCCTAATCCTATTATTGTCTCCAGTGGTGGCTATTTTAACCTCTGTCTGAAAAATTATTTTTAGGGCTTATTTAAATATTTGTCCTTTCTGCTGAGCTCCAGCAGAGTCTGCTTTATGCTTTGTTTACTTTTCCAGGGTCCAGCATAGGGCCAGGACCCAATAACCAATCAATGAATATCTCTTGAATGAAAGAACAGATCAATAAAAAGTGTTTTATGGTTAGTTTTTGAGCACGGAAACCTTGTCTTAATAAAAATGAAGAGCTCTAGGTGACTGAGAGAGCAGGGGCTCACCTGGTGGACCCGTGCTGCTCCCAGCTCCAGGCACATTCTCACCAGGTCTCCTGGCATCTAACAATCATGTGGTCCATGATTCTTAGTCTTCCTGTCACAGAGTGGGTTCAATTCAGATAAATATTATCTATTTAATTCATATAACAGTGATGCTATTTTATCATTCATTTCTTGGCTCAATAGGTATTAGTTACACATTTAATTGAATAATTATCTTAATGCCAACTTGGGATCCACTTTCCACTGCTGGCTGAAGGACTCCATAGAACCCAGAATGATGCAGGGCATCTCTTTAAATCCTTTGTATCAGAAATGGTTAGTTGTCGCTCAACATCATCTCTCCTGATTTCTTGTTAAAATGAATGTTGTGTATATCCTAACTTCCCTTCAATGAAAAATGGCTCTGAGAGTGATTTTTGTGAATAAAGCATATAGAAATGTGTGATTCCAGGGAAGTGCCTGTAAAGGATCAAGGAGGTTGAGATGTCTCTATGTTTGTCCTACTGTGGAGGAGGTCTTGGGCTCTGGCTTTCATCGATATCTGAGGACTAATCCACTGTCTATTGAACACTGAAGTTGGTCTGAGCTCGCTCTGGCAATTCTGTTGACCCTGGCTTACCTCTTAGTTTTTTTGTTTGTTTGTTTGTTTGTTTTACTTAAAAACCACTAGTGCTTTTATAAAACCTATTGTTTTCTGAGGTTTGTTTTCTTCTAGAAAATATAACCCTAACTGATTACCATCCAGAGAGCAATAAGGATGTTTAAACACAAGCCAATCTTCTGGCTTTAGGATAAATCCAAAGTAAAGCAAAAAATGCCAATAAAATAAAACTTTCAATGAGATAAGCAAATTTAAGGCAAGAGAAACTGCATGAAAGATGTTGTACATAAAATAAAAGGCTGATCATAAATGTGTTGGCCAAAACAAATTTGAAGCATAAGACATCCTTTTGGGCTGGGGCGATAGCTCAGTAGAATAAGCACTTGCTTGGCAAGCCTAAGGTCATGAGTTTAATTCTCAGTACCACACACACACACACACACACACACACACACACACACAAAGATAAGATATTTTCATGTCTATTTGATACCATTTGTCCCATCTTTTAGCACAAAATGAATTATATGCTATGAAAATGATTTCATAAATAAATAAAGAGTATAAAATCAAACATCAAATAATTGTAAGCATAGAAAATTTTATGATGTAATTTTAAGACAATGTAGAGTAAAATATTTTTTAAATCCCAAAGAGAATGCAACCTATGCTTTTGAAGAATAATGGCTCATGATTATAAATGATGTCAAGAACTCTTAAAACACAAATAAGTGTGTCTGGAAGACAACACACAGACTGATGAGTGGATCATATTTATATTTTCTCTTTGCATTAGATTTAAATCAAAATATAATGAACCTGTAACCTTCCTGGGGATGAATGACCACACAATCACAACTTTCTACAAAGTCAGAACCAAATGCTGGCTTGTGGTGGGTTGAAACAATCAGGAGAATTGCTCCAGTATCATTTTGGGTTGTGTGTGGGGCAACATACTTTAAAGCTGAACAATGAAAAATGATATAAAAATAATTGGTTCTCCTTCATTTGGTTGCATAAGTGCTCAATATTTCATAAACACTCCAATTATATGCTTTTTTTTTTTGTGGAACCAGGCATTGAACTCAGACTCTTGTGCTTGCCAGGCAAGCACTTATTCTACTGAGCCATCTCCCCAGCCCCAAGCTATACACTTTTAACTGCCTGCAGGATTCCTTCTCCCATATCTGTTAAATCCCATCTTATGTTATGTTGTACTTATTGTGTACTGGAAACTGAGTTCCTACCTTACAGTCATCTGATTGTTTTGTTCATAATTTGTCCCTTGGATAGCTTAGAATATATGCACCAACTAAACTTGAGTGATATTTGCCTAGTTGATATCTTGTAGGGGTTTTTCTTAAAATAGAGTAAATCAGTTTTTTTTAATTTTAAAGAGAATAAAAAACACAGAATCTCAAAACAAGATGATAGGAAATTAACAATGGATGTTATATTATATATTGTTTTCTGTGAAGTAGTTGTTCAGATTATCAGATGTAGACATATAAGCTTGATCAAACAATTACATAGTAACTGTCCCCTTCATTCACTGAACCAATAGAAATTTATAGTACAATTACTGTAGCTAGCATTTGCTAATATATATATATATATATATATATATATATATATATATATTTCCCTTTCTTTTCTCCTTTCGTCTATCCCAGTTGTTCTTTTCTTTTCAGCAGTTTCTTTGTCTTTCACAATATCTATTGTACTTTTCAAATTTTACTCTTTGTTTCTTACACTAGAAAGGATGTTTACACGGGTGTGTCTGATCTATTTCACTTATGAATATGGTCTCTAGTTGCATACCTTTCCATATAGAAAACCCTCAAGCTGTTTCTCAAGGGCCTTCTGTGTTCTACTTACTGTGTTATGCCCTGTTTAGGGTCTTTTACATCTATGCAATCTCTGCAATCCTTTGAAATAATTCAGTCTGTTGTAAGGATCAGTCAACTGAATGTGTAGCCCCTTTCTCATTATTTTGGAAGTTACAGTTAAATAATGTAAGCTGGGATTGCTTCTTTAAATGAATGAGAAAATCTTTGTCAGTGTCTGGGACCCTTGCAGTAAATAGTCTCAGGATGACAAAGAAAGAGGAGTCTTCCAGATTATAACAAAGGCTCCCCGGGGAGGAGCATGACAGAATCCTTATTGAGAGCAAAAGCCTAAAATCAGTCAGCACTCTAAGAGACCTCAGGGTCTAGTGTTGTGGACAGCTAAGTCAGATAGAAGTATTATAGGCAGTCAGACAGGGCCAGGCCCTCCAGGAGACAATGTGGAAGACAAGGTGACTTTGCAACTTTTGAAGAGACACACACTCCAGTTGTGGTTCAGACTTCAAGAAAAAAGAATAAACAAATGTAGCTACATACTTCCCTAGGGATACACATCAGAGACTGATATTCCAAATAGCCATCAATCACCTTGAAAGAGCCCAAAGGAGTCACTAACCCAATCCCCAACAGAAAGAGACCTGTCTCCATTCATACCCCCTTGCTATGTGAAGAGTCCCCATTTGATCCCGATTTAATTGGTAATGGTGCTTGTAATCTCATTGGTTGACTAGTTTTGTTCCACCTCATGCCCACCTAAGGAAGTTCCCATGTTCTCCACCTTAGACCTGCCTCATCACATTATTATACTATATAAAAATCCTTGGAAGAGGCAGCTTCCAGGGGTGTCACACTCAAGTCCCCGTTCTGTTCCTCTGTTGGACAGAAGCTTTCTTTCCCCCAATAAATATATTCTGTTTTTAACCTCCATTGTTCCTAAAATTCATTCTTTGGTTTTAGAGAACATGAACTTGGCTCAGGTATCTTTTAGGTTTGGAGTTTCATTAACCTGTATCACTAGGTGTGTAAGCAGAGACCACATTGACATCATTCTGATCACTAGTGGCCTCAGTCTAGGTGAAATAGTGGTCCTCAGTGAAGTAAGTGATTCTTTCATCAACTGAGCCCAATTTTTTTTGCTTCTATTTCACTCCAACTTTTAAATATTAAATCAAGAAAAAAAGGATTAAACTTCCAGCCTTCTCTGTCAAAAGAAAAAAAGGTATTTTTCCACTTTTGTGAGTATAATTGCTGCCTATTTTCAAAATGTTAATTTGCTTTTTCATAGTATACTTAGTAATTAGTGAACAAAACTATAATGTAGTGTGGGTATGATTTGTAAAGGCTTAAATGACAGACTGTAACTAGGATAATTTCAGTCCTGATGTGTTGTTAAATAACAATATATTCTAAATGAGTAAACTTGAAATAAGCCATCAGGGACTATTGGGCACCTGATAATTAAACTTGATCTAACATGGACATCAAAACCAATTATACCTACTAAACAGAAAGATAGGGCAGTTCCTTAGAGAGATTAAATGAACTTGGACAGATGGACAGAATGCAAATCATGATGGGTTTCTTAATGAAAGAGAAATGAAATGCAATTTGAAGCTTTCTGAAAAATCTGGGTAGCTATTCCTAGTGTACAAATGTCTGAAAAACAAATTGTGTTGAAACAAGATGGATTGCCACATTCCCAACCAACAGGAAATCTTCCCTCTAGAGAATTTAGACTTTCAAGTCTCCTCGGCAGTGGCTCTTAAGATAAAAGAACATAGTATGTTTATGTTTACTGACTAGGGATGGTGTAGCCAGTGCCACAGAGGGTGCTGGAGGGGAAACTGAAACAACAGAAATGATTACAGGTCTGGAGGTTCAATGTGCAAGAGCAGGGTGTCAGTAGGTTTCTTCCAAGATTCTTCTCATGGTTTCAGATGGCTACTACCTTCTAAAAACTTCCCATGGCATTTTCTATGCCTTCCTTTTCTTCAAAGAGCTCTAATCAAATTGTAATAATACCCACCCCAGTGACTTCAATTAATCTTTTATCTCTTTAAAAACCCATATTCATAGAGGTCATATTTTGAGATATTTGAATTAGGTTTCAGAACATAAATTGGCTGGAGGGCAGAATGCAATCCAGAGCAACATTCAATGTATACTTTGTGCATAACTTGGAGAAGAGAAATATTAATCTCTGTAGGGGTGTAAAAGGGAAATAAAATGAGTACTCTATAAAACAGGACTCTTAATCAGCTTGCAGGGTAACTAAGAATTCTGGTTTTTCAGGCATTGTCTTGGTTTTATCATTAAAGTTCCCAGAATTGGAAGCCACTCAACATCATGTATTGCATATTTTGCAACTACTGTTTTGTGTTGGGATTGCTTAGTAACCTAAGAAACTATGTTTTGAGAAACAAGGCCATTCTTGGATTCTTAGAATTTTACCTAGAGTATGAATTCTCAAGCAAGCAGTTCCTCCCTATGAATATAGTCTAGGATTAAGAGAGCATCATGTCATTGGAAAGTTGCTATGTGCTTTGTGCACACTGAGTTGATGGCACCTGCCATTCCAGTGTCTCTTTGGCACAGTTTCTTGCTCCAATGGAAATGCTCTTCTTTTTAGTCTGTATTCTTGGAGAATAGTATTGCTTCTCTAAGTTCCGGTGTTGGGAGCCATGGGAGCTGCTAAATTGGACAAATGTGTGAAAACAGGACTAGGCCTCAGTGCCTACAGCAGTCAAGTTACCTCACTCCTGAGATAAGCATCTTGACTACTTGATGTCAGCTATTAGTCACTAGGCAACCTTGTGTCACATGGTACTAACTTTTCAAAGGTATAAATAACAAGGCAGACAGGCTACCCCCTACCCTAGCACCTGTCTGCTTGCTTATCTTTTCTTCACTCCTGCCACTGTTTCTCCCTGGATATAATGGATCACTCCAAGCAACCAACTGATCCCTACATTCCAGGACTTATATTTATGGTGACATAAGTCCTACAATCCTACAGTAGTCTATTTTACTTAATTAAGTGTAATTATTCATGCATCCTTTTGTTCTCAGAAAAACCTCTATTTGTAGGATACATTGTATGGTCTCCCAACTTACATATCTGAAGAGTTTTTCTGGCCTCAGGACTTTCTGACTTTTCTTTCCATGCCTTCCTGTCCTGGACTCTGGGTAGTCCTTGGGTTTTCTCTCTGACTAAAGCAATGGCGAATGGACTAGTGAATTTTCTTTTAGCCTCTTCTACTTCACCAGGTTTTATATTTCAGTAGTGAAATATGGGAGCAAGATGTTCATATCATGTTGTAGTAAGAGTACAGGAGTTTACAATTTAAGTAAGGAGAAAATTAGAAAATTGTAATGATGCAAATAAGATGCATGGATGTGAAAAGTATTTTTAATTCATAGAATCTCAAACTGTTTCAGGATTCATCTAATTAACTTCCTTCTGCCAAGGAGCAAACTGAAATACAGACAAGTGAAATCGATTGTCATTGAAATAACCTAATTTGATTCAGTGAAAGGAGGATTCTTTGCTAACAATGTATTAGATATCTTGGTTACCAAGACAGAGATTTTTAGGATATAATAACTGTTTCCATCCAACATCTTTTTGGAGCTTCTTTGTTTCTTAAAATAACATATTTGCTTTTCTAAATGTGAAACAATTTTGGGCACCTTAGGAAAAGTGTGAAATAGATGTAAGCAGAAGACTTCTTAAAAAGGACATGCTCAAGGCCGCTTCTCAGAGATGATCACGGAGGTGTTTGATTTCACGGTGTTTTCAGTTTGGTGGGTGTGCTCGTGTAAATGTATACGCCAGGACGGGGTCTGTGACTTGTGACTTCTATCTGTGCCACTTCTCACCTAAAGTGAAACACTCCTCCTCAGAGGCTGCCTGATTGCGGGCGCTTCTGAAAGCTTGCTGTAAATGGCCCGATGCGCATGCATGCAGCAGCGAGGCAGCGCTGTGCTTCCTTCACCCGCGAGTCTGCTTGCTGCAGCCTTGGCCTGCCTGGCAGAAGATAAAGCATGTCACGATTATCATTTGCACTCACTTCATGATGTACATACTTGAGCACGTTATCCACGAGTATAGGAATTTTTGTGTGTGGCAAGTACCTGTTTCTTTTTTTTCTTTCTTTTTTTTTTTTTTGGCGGAACCAGGGATTGAACTCAGGCCCTTGTGCTTGCCAGGGAAGTGCTTATTGCACTGAGCTATCTCCCCGGCCCCTTTCTTTTCTTTTCTTTTCTTTCTTTCTTTCTTTTTGTTTTGTTTTTTCATTTTTTTAACATTGCTAATCTTCTTAGACTGTGATTTTTCTTCCTAATCAGTGATAGTGTTTTTAAATTAATATAAGAAAATGTCAATATTATGACTCTTTGAACTGGTATATTTTGTAAATATATTTAATATATTTTCCATTTCATTGTGAATTTTTTCATGAATTGAAAGTTCCTAAAAGTTGTTCTGTTATGGAATAGTATGCCTTATTTATCTTAAATATTACAAAAATATTCATGGTTTTATCGAAAAATGTGATTTTACTCATTAATCCTTGTGTTTTTTACCATTACATTTTACCCTTGCTGAAATTTTGTGTGTTAATAAATTGTGATGTAAAGGTGCTATTTCTTTTTTCAACATTAGTTATGCTCATAATAATTATCAAAGAATTGATAGCTCAGCGGACTAAAGCGCCTGCTTAGGTACAGCACAACGGCTGCGGTTCGATCCCCAGCATGCCATGCCATGCATCTAATCCCAACACTTGGGAGGCTGAAAACAGGAAAATCACTACTAGTCCAATCTATGTAGTGAGCCCCTATAGAACCTGTAGACCCTGTCCTAAATACAGAAAAAAAAATCTTGGAGGGATTCCTTACCATATTGGTTCTACTATCAAAACCACTACAATGTATTTACTATATGCTACAACAAAAATCAGCATCCAATGTGGGATATTTGTTTTGTAATAATTTTGCATATTGTTTTCTACTCATTCATGGATAATGTTTCGTATTATTTCCTATGCCTTATTTTTAAACTGAATAGAACTTTTAATGATTTTAAACTTAAAAACTTAAGTTGGGAGAGATAAAATAATGCAGGATCTGTCTTTATATCAGCTTTGCATGACTCAATTTCTGTCCATGTCCATGTGCCTCAACAAGCTACTAAAAGAATTACTATCTTTGCAATTATTGACTTGAAGTGTTGTATAAGGAATCAAACTATTTTCCAGTTAATTCTCTTACATTGTTTGGGCAGCAATCATATTGTCTATAATTTTGCATACAAACATACACTTTGTTTATAGATTTTTCTTGTGCTCTTTGTCTCTCCTATCTCAGAAAAATTAATGATATCACAAAATAATGGTAATAGGAAGCACCACCTTTGTCTTATTGTGGACATCAATGTATTTCATACATTCTGTAGTGATTCTGACTGTTGATGTCATTTATAGATTTTTTTAACCTATTGCTTATTTTGATAAGTGGACTTTTAAAAAATTTAGAAATGAAGTTTTATTTTTATCAAATATTTCTTAGACTTCTTTAAGATAGTAAGTTCTTTTTCAAAAACTGAGGTAATAAGTTATACTTACTATAATTTTTTGCAATCTTTTTTTGATTCCGGGCAAAATTTTCACAGTTGTGACTGTAATCGCTAACATTTTTAATTATAAATTCATATCTATATTACTTTTATATGGACCTATATTAATGAATTAAGTTGTCTCATGAACACCTACACGTGTACCTTATCAGATTTTGTTACTTCTGAAACTCATTAAGATATTTTCCCAGTACTTAGAAAGTTTAATTATTATTTGAATTTCAATATCTCATTGTTTGAACACTGCTGTGGTTTGTGTCTAGTTGTCCCCCCAAAGCCTCATGCAGTCATGAGGAGGGCTTCTAGAGTTTGTGATTAATTCATGAGCCAATGCTGGGATTATGGGTGTGAGTGCTGCTGGGATTATGGGTGTGAGTGTTATACCCACCTTGGGCTGTACAACATGAATACAATATGAGAGAGAGAGGCTTGCTCTCTGCCACAGCTCTCCCCTTTTGCTGCTGTTGCTTTTGCTATTTGCTGCCACTGTGAACTGTCACCCTCTGCCATGCACCACTCTGCTATGGATCCAGCTGAGTAAGAACTGAAACCTCCATGAACTGTAAACTAAATATATATTTCTTTCCTTAATTTTGGGTGTCAGAAATTTTGTCCCTGCAATGAGAGAAAAATAACTGAAACAAACACTTCACACAACATACTTCTGATGTCAGTGAGGGGATGGCCTACTTGGTTTGTGGTGTCTATAAATATTTTTGCATTTCAGTGCAGGTAGCTCATGTGGTGAGACAGCTTCACACTACAGACATGGAGTCATGGTTCAAGTCTATTCAGCACATGGTATTAGAGTGGGGAATTCTGCTCCATTTGGTAACTCAGAGCTCTCTGTTACTTCTGTTTTGTGGACTTGCCCTCCAGCGGGTTCTACACTAGCTGACTTGTAGGGACAGCATGGAAGAGGCCATGAGAGATTAATATGGGCTGTGTTGTGAGTGAGCCATACCCTTTCTCTTCCAATGTATCTGTGTGATCAACCATATTGGCAAAACTTCAGTATTTGTAAGCAATATGGTTAGTGCCTACACAGTGCAAGTGTGCTTATGTCCATGACTTTGGAAAGCAGTGATGATGTGACACTATGTTTACTCACTATCAAGCATGACAGCCTTCTCAGTTTGGCCTCTCATTACAAAGCCCAGTTGAACTACCATGGAGTTAGCTGTTTTCTTTGTTGCCCTCAAAGACACAGGGTTGCTTGTTCTATGTCAACTCCCTAATATCCCTCACTCCCTGCCAGATCCACCTTGCTGCAAGACAGCCCTGATCATCCCTACTGTCCAACACACAGATGTTCAAGCGCTGCCCCTTGCCTGTCAAATTAAGTTAGGGCAGCCACAGTGGCCAGCTGTGCCAGGGCTCTGTTGTCGCAGGTGACTGGCTTTGTCTCTCATCCCTCAAACATACTTGTTTTATGTTTTAACCAATGGCAAGCCCATTATACTGCTGTTCTTTTTAAAATGTGTGATGTGCTTTCATCTTCCTTCAAGACGTTATGGAGTTCCTCTCCTCACCTTAAACGCCACTGCAAGTCTCATTTCCTCTCATTGGCTCACTTCCCATATTGTCCCTGACAACCACAACTCTACTCACAGTAGTGCAGGGAGGAAATTTGTGCTAATAGTCTCTGTATGCACCAAACATTAAAGTTTAAAAAAAAATCTTTTGGCAGCATGTTCTACTGTTTATCTGTTTTGTTTATGTTTACAATAAGCCTGGAGACCAAACTAACATGTTCATTTGGGGAATCCTAGTCTGATGGAGAGTTGGTTTTGCTAACTGCAAAATAGAGCCGAGTCTTTTGGCAGTCTATTAAAAAAATACAAGCTCTGACTCTCATAATTCTTTCTGGAGTACCTGACTTTCAATTCTAAATGAAAAGGGAAAGAGCTTAAACCAACATTTTGATAAAAGTATCTGTTTAACCCAGAAAAAAATATTATGGTTAGAAAAGCAATGTGGCCACAGAGCTTCTAACTAATGTTCCTTTCTATAAAAAAGTTTATATTTTATTTATACTTGATATTTCAGTAGATCTAACATAATTTCCAATTTAGATATGGAAACCTGAAAATGTGCAAAAATTACAGCTTCATGCCTGGGGTAAGAAAAGAAAGAATTCACCTTTTTACAATTCAATCAAATGCAGAATAGGAGCAGTTAATAATTGTAGAATATGAATAATCAGATAAGACATTTTCTAGTGAAAACTCATAAATTTTATTTCAGCACTACATTAAAATTCAGTTAAAATTTAAAATCATTGCATATCTTGAGCCACTGAATAGTTGCTGTATCTATAGAAATCTATTTTAGAAGTATGAAAGTACAAATTATAGAATGTCAGCATGCAATTTGATTTTATGTGCTTTTTTGACTAATATAAATAATGAAGCATGCTGAGAGAATTCAGATACATTCAGCTGAGTATAATTAAAATACTGAGGTGTAACACATTAAAAAAGAAACAAATTAAGTACTAAAATGAAGTAGGTAGAAATACCAGCAATTCAGAATGATAACTATGTTGTGATTACAGTATTGTGAGTAGACTAAATCTAATATTTTGTTTTAAATGAAATCAGTGATAGCTGGAAAGTTAATGGAAGCAGTGCTTTTATATTTTCTGTGAATGATGGAAAGGTTTCATTTCAGAAACATACATTTTTTTTTTTTTGCCATCTCTAGAACTAAGTCTCCCTTGTACTATGAATAAGCATTCTCACCCAAATGGAACAAACTCTCTGATGAAATTGGCCACTGGGGCCTACAACAAATAATTAAAATGGAATTTGGGAATCGGATGATTTTTTTTGTGTGCAACACTCCCTATTGCGTTAGCTGTATGAGGACAAATCAGCTTCTTCAACCCATGTGAAAAATGCAATTGAACTTCCTACTGGTTGTCGGTAATTACACAGCAGTTGTGACTTGATTGCCCACTCTCAGGCCAATCTTCCCTTTTTGATTTCTTTATGAGTTCCATGAAGGGACAAACTATTCATTCAAGTGCCCAAGAACTAGTTTGGAGCAAGAGGTCCTGGGACCATGAGAACAGTGAGTGTCTGGGGGACTGTGCTCAATTCTGTCATGTGAAACACTCACCTTAGTCAGACTCTGTTACTGTGGGGTCCCTGAGTTCCTTTCTAAGCTACTTGGTAGGCTCCTCTATCAACTGTCTTTTGGACACTACAATAGTTAATTCAGATTTCTGGGAAACAGTATATTAGAGCTGAGATAAAAAGTGACCTCATTTTATATATGCTATCAAAAAAATTGAAATGTTCCTCATTTTGAAAAGAAGAAATTAGAGCAGTTGGATACTTCCTTATCCTAAGTGCACAATGCATGTTTTCTACTAACTTCAAATCTGGAGCTACAGTCCAATGAAAGCTTGCAATCTTAGTTATATAAATATGAGAACTGCCTTCCTGGCTTGACTTTCCTGGGGCCTCTTTACCCTGGAACCAAAGCTTTCTCTTTTTTTCTTAAGTAAGCTGTAGTTTTGCTGAATTGTATCCCCATGTAACTTCTACAGAAAAAGTAAACAGGAACCCAACATCCAGAATCTTTTTTTTTTTTTTTTTTTTTTTTT
>NDGN011553725.1:6123-20538 GCA_002564285.1 Tympanoctomys barrerae | reverse complement strand
TTTTTTTTTTTTAAAGGAGAGGTTTTATTTAGCTCACAGTTTGTGGAAATTTTAGTCTATCGTAATCAGCTGGCTCCAGCACAGGGTGACGCGTGGCAGAGGGCAGCAGCTCATGGCGGTGGAAGAGAGCAAAAGCAAGAATAACAGGGCAAAATGTTACTGAGCTTTGAATATTGATGACATGTCCTGAAAAGATCTTTTAATGAACACTTCTATTGAAAAAGAGAGTACTGACTTGAAGTGGGTACCTGTGTGGCGTGGCCTCTTTTCCACTGCGCAGTGCCTACCTTGGAAAAGCCAGCCCAGGGCCAGGGAGGTAGCTCAGGACCCTGGCAAGCGCAGGGTACCGCAAAAAAAAAGAAGAAAGAAAAGCCAGCTCCGCAGTGCTTATTTTTTAAGCATGTCATCTATATTCCACAGTATGATGATTTGTTTGCGCCTTCTGGTACAAGGTAGTTTAAGGCATCATAGGGTGGCAGGCAGGAAACGTTGCCTAGAGGGTTGCTGGCTGCACACTTTGAGCACAGCGGTTTTTATTTTTTGCCTTGGTATTTTCCTCATCTTCATAGCTTAGATGGATAAGATGACATCATGTGAGAAAATTGTATAAATGTAAGTCCATTCTTTGTGTATTTTGACTTTCTCTTGACAATATCAAAGGTTTTCAGCCTTCTTAAATAAAATTAAGGCAAAGTAACCAAGTCCTTTGTGTTTTTGTACAGGGAACTCTTCATACAGTAAAATGGGAGGAAAGAAAAATGCACCAGTAAAGATTGATAAGGTTTGTTATTGAAATTGTTGAAATAAATTTTTTAATAGGTGATGACACTTAATGGTTACATAGCACATAACTCTAGTGCCTCAAGTACATAAAATATGGAATTACATTTGTTTTCTGTTTCACTAACTACTCTGTACATTTCTAGCCTCGAAGATCAAATCAGTGCACGAGTTATTGCTTCAGAAATTTTTTCTCCAATATATTTTCTTCTGGTAGCCACAATGGAGAATCTTCCTTTACCTATAGAGCTTACTGGTTAGTATTTTGTACTTTTAATGTGTGCTCATTATCCTTGATAAATCATTATAATTAACTTTTGGTAGAAATTTAAACTCTGGGCTCAATTAAAAGTTACGAAAGTTCATCTTGTTTTGTTTTTCATTTGGAAAACAAACTAGCTCTAGCAAAGAGAAACCTGTATTGTCAGCCTCTCTGTTGTACAAAGCCGACATGTGCCATAATAATGAGTTTGCTGTGGTAAGTTGTTCTGGGCCAGGGAGATAGCTCAGCAGCATACGCACCTGCCTGGCAAGTGCAAGGTCTAGAGTATGATCCTTGGTACCGCAAAAAAAAAAAAAAAGAAAAAGAAAAAGTTGTCTCTACAGTATTGTTATATTGTTATTGGGTTATTGTTAAGTTGCCAGAATAGAACCTAATAAAGCAGAATGCATTCAGAGTAGATCCCATCATCTTTGAATCTGTAGGGACCTGCCGTCAATGCTCAGTAGATATTTGTGGAATTTGAAGATTCAGTTTGGGTATCCAATCAACATGTTAGACTAAGATTGTGTGATTTAATGGGCAAAGTACTGAGGAAACAGTTACCTCAACCTTTTGAAAAGGTGAATTGTATTCATTTTTGGTTGTAAACATACCCACCTTTGTTTTCATTTGTTTTATGTGATAGAAGGGAAGCTACTGCACCTAGAATTTCTCTCATTAATGCAATTACTAATCTGAAATGACTCTTTAAAAATTCTGTAACTAGATGATAAAAATTAAGGCATTATTTTTAGGATTTAGGTAAATAATTTTTATTTGATACAAAATTGTATTTAATTTTCTATAGAAGTGTTTAAATAGTAAAAAGTTATTTTCATAAATATCATAATACTCTGTATGAGAACTACTGCTGTTCTAGACATTTGGAATTCTGATGAAGGTCTAAATTTATCTTTTAGTACAGACTTTACAGAAGTCAGTGAAATCAGTGCATTGATAAGACAGAAGAGACAGGAACTGGAACTGTCGTGGTTTCCTGATTCATTACCTGGAATTGGAAGGTAAAAAGGAGTGTTCATTAAAATATTTACATGCTAGGGCCGACCAGATAGCTCAGTAGACGAAAGCTTAGGCAAGGCACAGGGACCATGGTTCAGTTCCCGGCATGCCATGCAGGCCCTGCCCCCAGGGTGTGCTGCAGCAGTGCAGGAGACTGGGCATGGTGGCATGTGCCAGTCACTATGAGTCCAGTCTGTGTAGTGAGACCCTATAGACTGTCTATTAAATATTAAATTTAAAAAAACCCTACATGCTGACATGAACATACAAGGGTACTGTAGTCAGTGGCTGTCTCCCTAAGGAAATTTGGGTAAACTTTGGTGTTTCAGATGAATAATGAAGATAATAGCTTAAAGGACCTTTTGGCGAAGAAGGAGCCCTTAGCTGTCTGTTTAAAAGTGTTTAGATACTTGTTTGCTAGGTTGATTTAAAGGGAAGAGCACCAGACTAGCAAGATTTATTATTAGTAATAGTTCTCAGACCTGTCATCCTTCTGTTCTTCCTTCATTCTGGCCTGACCTGCACTATCTGTAGAAGCATTATTTTTCCTGTATTTCCTTTTTTTGTAAAATATTCTTTTGAAGTATTTGATTAAGTGTCTAGTGTCCTCTGGTATTCTGACTTTCTGTAGTTAGACTTTTAAGTCCAGAGTTACTGGCACAGGGCCAAGTACATCCCACATATTTAAACATGCTTCTATGTGAAGATCATGGCCTCTGGGTTTTATATTCATTCACTATAACACATTAACTTTTTGTCCATCACTATAACTCTGTATATGACCTTCACCCTCAAGAAAGGATAAATGGGGGCCGGGGAGATGGCTCAGTGGAATAAGTGCTTCCCTGGCAAGCAGAAAGGCCTGAGTTCAATTCCCAGTTCCGAAAAAAAAAAAAAAAAGAAAGGATAAATGAACTTAAATAGAAGTAAAATTGTGAAGTCCAGGTAATGTATACTCTGAAACCTTTTCTTGCAGTTATATGCATTTTAAGTTGCACATTATTTTAGGCTTATCTCTTCTTATGTCAGAATCTTTCCAATACATACATACATATTTATTTATTTATTTATTTATTTATTTAAATAATTGTTAGGGGCCAGAAGATAGCTCAGTGGCATATGCGCCTGCCTGGGAAGCGCAAGGTCCCGAGTTTGATTCCTGGTACCACCAAAAAAAAAATAAATTTTTTGGGGGGAAACCTAAATTTAACACTGTTAAATAGTTAAAAGGAGCTTGTAAGTAGATTCAGTTTAATGCAGAAGGGGGCATCGTAACTGGTCCATTTGGATACTGAAATCTTTGAAAGGGCATCACCCTCAGATCAATTCCTTGGAGATGCATTTCAGTGATAAAAGTTAACCCCTGGTTGCCTGGAGAGGAAGGAGCCTGCTAAGAAATATAGGGTGGTTTTCTAGGCGGATGGACACATTGCATGGTTATAGGTAGATTAAAATCAGGAAATAACACTTAAAATATAGGTGTTTTATGTTACATTTTAAAATTGATTTTAGAGTAGCAAAATAATAAAATAATAAAAGCTAACAGTTGGTAATGAAATATAAACTATTTAAATTAAACTATTAAATTAAGGGCAGAGAGATAAAAAGAAAACTATGTTTTTAAAGTCCCCCCTTTGTAGTGAATTAGCCATCTTTGGGCCATAAATAACCATTATATTTTTATTTACTAGGCAAAACTGTTGAAGCATTGTATGACGGCTAACCTGATTTGGCAAATTAGTAATTTTGAATTATAGTTTCACTTTTAAAAATTAAAATCATCTTTGTTTTAAATTTTCAGAATTGGTTTCATACCTTGGAATGCTGAAGCGGAAGTTCTTCCTCTCCTTTCTTCCATTTTGCCAAGAGCTGCTTTTCCAACAAGCACCTTATCTTTCAAAAATTTTGGTAAAGTTTCTAAAATGTTTTTCTGCTTTTAAACAAATAATACTTGTGTCTTCCAATTTCATAGAAATGTGTTGATGACTTAGGAAAGCTGTAAAATATAGTAGCTCTTCAATTCTTCTGGAAATAGTAAATGATTTGACTTTAAAATAATTCTAAGTAGAATATGTATCATTTAGCTGTAGAGGAGAAAATTTTGTTATCTATAACAACATGAAAAAACCTGGGACGTTGTCTTAAGTGAAATAAACCAAGCATAGAGTACTATATGATTTCATTCATGAAGGCTCTAAGCAGATTCATTTCCCAGAAGTTGAGAACAGTTGAGAGCAGCAGTGGCTAGCAGAGCTGGGATGTGTGCGTGGGGCTGGAGGCCCACTGGTCAGAGGAAATAAACTTGGAGTTAAGAATAGATTCAAGAGATCTGTTGTACAACATTGTAGCTGTACTTAATGTATTATGATCTTGAAAAACATTGAGTGAATCTAAAGTGTTCTCACCAAAAACAACTATGTATAGTAACAAATGTATTAATTAGCTAGGTTTAATCATCCCACACTGTATATATGGTAAATATATACTTCTTTATCAACTTTTTAAAAATCATTCCAATTCATTTTACAGGTTTTTTTTAATGTATTGGGTATATGGTCTCACTATGCAGCTGGGACTCGTAGCAATCCTGTTTTCAGCCTCCCTAGTGCTGGAATTACATGTAGGCACCATCATGCCCAGTTCTTGGTTTGCTGGCTCAGTGCATCTGGGGGTGGGGCTGGCATGGCATGTGGTGCCTGGGCTCAAACTCTGGTCCCTACACTTGCCTAAGCAGGCACTTAGTCTGCTGAGCTATCTCACCAGCCCCCATTTTACAGTTTTAAGAAATTACAACTTTAAGACTTTGAGGGACTGACTAAAGATTTCCTTTCTGTTCAGGGAGGTATTGCCCAAACGATAGTAAAAGTAATATCTGTTAATTAAGAACTAGTATTCTGTGGGCCAGCAAGATAGCGCAGCAGACTAAGCATCTGTTTAAGCAAGCTCAGGGACTGGAGTTTGATCTCCAGCACCACAGGCCTCGCCAAACCCGTCCCTGGGCACACTGAGCTGGCCACTGAGTCTGGGCATGGTGGCCCATGCCTGTAATTCCAGCTCGGGATGCTGAAGATAGAAGGATCACTATGAGTCTGAGCTGCATAGTGGGACCCTGTACCAAATACATTAAACAAATAAATAAAAATAAGAACGGTTATTCTGAGTCCTTGCTTTTGGCTAACAAGACAGTTTTTCATTTTGCCTAAAAAGTAGTATTTGCCTGATTGAATGTATTTTCCTTTTTTGTTTTTCCATATAATGTTGCCCACATAGATTCAAATCCGGTTATAACTTATTTCAGTAATACTTCAAAAGTTTTTGAAGCCTCAGTTTACTCAGATGTTAGTAGCTATGTAATTATTTATAATTTCACAGTTATAGTCTTTCATTGTATTATTTACTTTTATGATGCTATTAACTAAAGCCAGAGTATCACACTTTGTGTTTGAAACATACTTTAGAATTTTTGTTTGTTTGTTTTATTAGGTACTTCTTGCAAGGGCTATGCGCTAGCACATACCCAAGAAGGAGAAGAAAAGAAGCAAACTTCTGGTACTTCAAACACCAGAGGATCAAGACGAAAACCTGCAGCAACCCCTACAAGGAGATCTACACGTAACACAAAAGCTGAGACAGTCGCCCAGTCTCAGAGATCCCCAACATCAAATAGTTCTGGGTGTGATGCCCCAGGTAATGGTAATCCCTCTGTGAGTGTTTTATCTCCAGCTGAGTTGGAAAAGCAAACAAGACAGGCTCCAAAACGGAAGTCTGTAAGAAGAGGAAGAAAACCCCCTGTATTGAAAAAGAAACTTCGGCGATCTATGCCTCCCCCGGAAAAGTCACCGTCTAGCGATTCAGTAGAGGAAGAAACAGTGGAGTCTGACTTACCACCTGTGTTAGAAAAAGAGCACCAGTCAGATGTGGAAGAAAGTAATAACCTTGGTTCTGTTCAGACAGGTGAAGAGACACAGGCTGCTCATTGCTTGGAAAGTCACAGTGAGCAAATGGAAAAAAATGAGGAGTGCAGGGAAAATCATGATGCGGAGCAAAATGTAGAGTCTTCACGTTCTGAGTCTTGTACAGATGACCCTCCTGCATTGGTTGGAGATGGGGAGGAGAATGAAAAACTTGAGACTGTAGCTGTAGAGGGCAACACAGTGAGCCTAGAAAGTGGAAACTCTAAAGATATTTTTGAAAAAGAAAGTGATCCATTACAAAGTCAAGACCAGATACTGGGATCTTCAGAATCAGAGACAAAGGCAGTTACCTGTTCAAATCCTCCAAGTGATTTACTTACGTGTTCAGGATCTGAAATTGAAGTGCATCAGGCTGTATCTAGTCCCCCAGGTGAGATACCTGAGAATGCAGAATTAGGGGACAGTGAACAGAAAGTTACAGAGATAGAGAGTCCTACACTGGGAATTATTGATCATCAAGATTCAACAGTGAAAACAGAAGAGCTTGTAGAGAACCCCAAGCTAGGATCTTCTGAGGGTGAAATTATATTAACAGTGGACAGAGAAACTGTTGAGACCTCAGAGATTCAGTTGCCTACACATAATGAAACTGAAGACGCAGATATAACAGCAACATGTGAAACTGCAGAAAATAAAAATTTTAATAGTACTGAAAACTCTGAAAATAACTTATTAAAAAATCTGAACACCACGTTGGATCAGTCTTTAGAAGAAAAGACTGGATCTCTGGTTGAGCAGCCTAGACCTGTAGAGTTGCTCAGCACACACAGTGAACAGACAGAGAAGCACTTCAGTGAGGACAACAATGAGATGGTACCAATGGAGTGTGACTCGCTTTGCAGTGACCAAAATGAACCTGAAATTGAAGCGGCTGGAAGTGCTGATTCTAAGCAGCTGACCGAAAATTCTGTGGTACATAGTTCTGAAAATAACATGCCATCTTCCAACCCTGTAAATGAAAAGGTTGAAACTATATCCCAGACATCTGAAAACCCAATGGATATAGTAGATAAGTCCAAAAAACCCCGTACTCGGAGGTCTAGATTTCATTCTCCATCTACAACATGGTCTCCCAACAAAGACATTGTACAAGAAAAGAAGCGCTCCCAGTCTCCATCTCCCAAAAGAGAAACTGGGAAAGAAAGCCAGAAGTCTCGTTCACCATCTCCTAAGAAAGAACCTGCTAGAGGACGGAGAAAATCTCGTTCTCAGTCCCCCAAAAAAGATACGACGAGAGAAAGGAGGTATTCCCAGTCTCGATCTCCAAAAAAAGACAGTACCAAGGAAGGCAAAAGATCTGAATCACCATCCCCAAGAAGAGACACATGTAGAGATAGCCGAAGATCTCAGTCAAAGCTGAAAGATAGATCCTCACGAGAAAAATCTAGGTCCCAGAGCAGAGAAAGAGAAAGTGAGAGAGATGGACAGAGGAGAGATCGAGATAGGAGAACCAGAAGGTGGTCCCGATCCAGATCTCGGTCTAGGTCACCTTCAAGATCCAGAACAAAAAGTAAGAGTGCCTCATTTGGTAGAAATGAAAGAGGTAGTTACTCTCCTCGGTGGAAGGAAAGATGGACAAATGATGGTTGGAGATGTCCGCGAGGAAATGATCGGTACAGAAGGAATGACCTGGAGAAACAGAATGAAAATATAAGAAAAGAAAAAAGTGACACCCTTCTAGATGCTGAGGATCCAAATTCTGCTGACAAACATAGAAATGACTGTCCCAGTTGGGTGACAGAAAAAATAAATTCTGGTCCTGATCCAAGGACCAGAAATCCAGAAAAGTTAAAAGATTTCCACTGGGAAGAAAACAGAAATGAAAATTCAGGGAATTCTTGGAATAAAAATTTGGGTTCAGGTTGGATGTCTAATCGTGGACGGGGTAACCGTGGCAGAGGCGCGTACCGAGGTAGTCTTGCCTATACCGATCACAGTGAGGGAAGGTGGCAAAACCGAAAACCCCTCTCAGGGAATTCAAACAGTTCAGGGAATGATTCTTTCAAGTTTGTGGAACAGCAGTCCTATAAACAGAAAAGCGAGCAGGAGTTCTCCTTCGACACCCCGGCAGACAGGTCAGGGTGGACATCTGCCTCGAGCTGGGCTGTGCGGAAGACCCTGCCCGCGGATGTCCAGAACTACTACTCCCGGCGAGGGAGGAGTTCCTCGGGCCAGCAGTCTGCGTGGGTGAGACAAGAGGAGGCAGCTGAGCAGGGTAACATGTTTTGTTGATTGGTGCTGTGTCCCTTCAGGGAAGGTCATGCGTCCAGAGCTTACCATGTGAACTGATGTGACTTGCGTGGTGGTGTTGTGGCATTGAGCCGACCCCTCCTCCCAGGCCTCCTTGTCTGCATTACATGTGCACATCGTGTTTCTCAGTGTGTTTTGGTTTTTACCCAGATGCTCCAAATTCTGCCAAAAGTGGAATACTTTTTGAGATTTTCTTATCTAGTGTTTAACTTTTTTTTGTGTGTGTGTGGAACGGGGATTGAACTCAGGCCCTTGCACTTGCCAGGCAAGCGTTTATTCTCCTGAGCTATCTCCCTGGCCCTAGTGTTTAACTTCTATTTCATTTATTTCACATGTGTACACTTCAGTTTTTGTTTATCGTTTTTCTTATATAGTAAGTTATTTTAATTATCTTTTCTTGATAACATTCCAAGAAACTTAGGCCCATCTCTGAAAGGTGGGGGCTGGGATGAGGCTAGCTTTTGTAAGGCCCTGGACTCGGCCTCTAGTACTGCAAGAAATAAAACAGCAGCACAAGAAAAATAGGCACTGAAAATATTAAAAATTAATCATATGTGTATTTTGTAACCACTTAAAATTTATGACCTTTTTCAACTAGTAAGTTTTTGAATTACATGTTCTTTGCAAATGTTATGAGTTTATTAAAAAATATATTTTTAGTTAGAATATTCTGCATTATTTAGATGACAAAATTAAGTAATTGGAGATTGGTTGTACTGTCCTGATTCTATTAATTGCTATTTAATTTTATTATAGTGAATGGTTGTTTAGAGATTTGTAACATTTCTTTCATAAGCTTTTTTCTTTTGCTAGATTCTAATCTAAAAGACCAAACAAACCAACAAATTGATGGTTCTCAGCTACCTGTAAATATGATGCAGCCACAGGTGACCGTAATTCCGCAACAGCTGAATGCCCAGCACCAGCCTGTGAATATCTTCCCGTATTCCGTGGGCGTCCCCGCCCCACTGCTGAACATCCAGCGCCACCCCTACACCCTCCCCCCACAGATGCCACTGCACATGCACACAGGTGTGCCCCTCGTGCAGGTTGCTGCTCCTCCCACCGTAACTCAGGGACCGCCCCCGCCCCCGCCCCCGCCCCCGCCCTCCCAGCAGGTCAGCTACCTGGCTTCACAACCAGAAGGAAAGCAGTTGCAGGTGAGTCTGATCAGTGTAACTACACACTTTCAGCTGTCGGGGCAGATGCCCAAGAGAGGGCACCGTGGCACCCAGAAATAGTTGTTTGCATTCATGATAACCCTCCATAATCCCTTTTTCCTTAACCTTTTCCAGTCCTTACTCTGGCCTCTAAGCAAGAATATGGGAGTACATATTTACAATCTATACATGTACCATTAACCATAGCCAAACACATCTTCGGTCAGATTCAGAAGAATTATGTGCATGTGTGCGTGCGTGCGTGCGTGCGTGTGTGTGAGACCAGGGATGGAACTTGGGAGCTTATGCTTGCCAGGCAGGCAAGCGCTTACCCCACCGAGCTATCTCCCCAGCCCAGAAGACCACGTTTTTAATTCCTGTAATTCTAGTACTCCGGGGGCTGAGGCAGGAGGATCTCAAGTTTGAGTGCAGCCTGGCTGGGCCTGTACAGAGAAACAGTGTCTCAACAAACAAAACGAAACTAAATAGAAACTAAAAATAAGACCAAACTACAAGTCAAACTGCAGCTGAGTGGAGGAGCAGGAGAGCTCTCCCGGTTTCCTTGGCCTCTGGCCAGCGTGGCGGGAGCTAGTGACCGACGACTGTGCTCAGACTCGCACCATTTTGTTTCTGCACATGCCATAGAGAGCTGTTCTTTGCCGTGTGCGCTTCATTTTCATGTTTATGAACTTAACATGCTAAAATGAAGAGATGCCGCTACCAGACAAACGCTTGAGTCTTTTGTAAGCTTTTACGTTGCTTGCAGTTTCTGAATCCTAACAAAAGGATGGAAGAGGAGGGAAGCGGTGTGTCAGCTTGGGCTCCTCGCTGTCTGGCCGCCACCTCCTTGCGACCCCCTGGCGGCGCTGCCTGTGTCCTCCAGCCCCGGTGCGGGCCCTGGCTGGCCATTGCAGCCTCGCGGGACGGGGCTCGGTGTGCCTCTTGCCCTGCCCTCCTCATGCTCCTTTGAGGACACGGCCATGCCCGAGCGGCGGCGCGCTTACTCTGCTCTGCTCCAGAGCGTTACTCCTTTTCTTCAAAGAGCTGATGTAAATGAACTGTCATACCAGCGCAGAATAGCTTTGTTTTTAATGTTTCTACTCCCTGTCTGAAAGACTGCTGTTAAGTGACTCGTTAACTTACAGTGGCTCTCTACGACAGGGTATTCCGCCTGCAGCCTCCCACGTGAGTACTAACTCTGGCACGCCGGCCCTGACTGCTGCGACGGCAGCCCCGGGAAGTGCGGGCACCGCTCAGGGACCAAGTTCTGGTAACACTTCGTCATCGAGTCACAGCAAAGCCTCTAATGCTGCTGTAAGATTGGCAGAAAGCAAAGTAAGTGTTACGGTGGAAGCCAGCGCAGATAGCTCGAAGACAGACAAGGCAAGTGCAAGGTCGGCAGCCGCCGAACGCCTATGTGGTTGTGTGTGCTAATGGTGGTGAGGTGGCAGCGTTCTGATTTGATGAGTGCAAGGGGGCTTTAGCATTGCTAATGTTGAGTTCCAGTATTAAAGGGGAAGACCCACATCTGAATGCCCAGAGTTACTGGGAAAATTACATAACTTTTAAAATACTGGATCCACACGTTAGTAACTGTTGTATTACTAGTAATACATGAATACCTCCATGTAATTTTAGAGCAATATTTTGAATTTTATACTTTTAAAGAAAATTTTTAAGTATGTGGTGAATAATTATATGCTTTATTCTCATCAGAAATTACAAATTCAAGAAAAAGCAGCGCAGGAGGTAAAACTGGCTATTAAGCCATTTTACCAAAACAAAGATATCACCAAGGAAGAGTATAAAGAGATTGTCCGGAAAGCAGTAGATAAAGTAAGTCGCGGCTCCGGTGGAGTTCTGCGTGCGTCGTTCCGAACCATTTCTGTTTTAATAAAGAAATGCTTACGTGCACTTAATCAAGCCTCCCTCCTCCTAGTTCTTGTCTGCTTCTCTGCCGCTTAAACTGCTTCATGTAAGGTATAGAGCATGACTACGTCTGCCTCTCTTTGGGTTCTTTTTTTTCACTAAGTTCCTTTTTTTTCTTTTTCTTTTTTTACAAGTAGCTAGGAATATTTATTCACAAGTGCTTGTATATTATTCACAGGTATTTTTTTTTCCACAACAAAACAGTATTATACTTTCGCAGAGTTAAGATTTCCATTTTGCTTTAATCCTTTTAAGCATGAAAAAGTTTTCCTGCCTTTTTTCTTAGGTTTGTCACAGTAAGAGTGGAGAAGTAAATCCTACGAAAGTGGCAAATCTGGTGAGAGCCTATGTAGACAAATACAGGCATTCCCGGAAGGGGGGCCAGAAGAAGGCTGCGCAGGAGCCGGCGGCGACGGCGGCGGCAGCGGTGGCAGCGGTGGCAGCGGCGGCAGCGGAGCACGGTGCAGGCTGAGGGCAGCGCCACCTGGACTGGGACCCCTGCGAGGAGCAAGTCCCCGTGCTGCACCGAGTCATGAGTAACTGTGATGGAAACTGGTTTTGATAAAGTTATTTTTTTTTAATGTAGGATATGATGTTTTGTTCTAAATAAATAGTTCTGCACTGCAACTTCCTGATACCCTCACCTCAAATAAGTAAATTCAAGGGAAGGTAAAGGTTTAGAGGAGTGCATTTTTAGCAGGACTGTGCAGTAGGGTGGATGCTGGAAGATGTGCAGCTTTTGGATTGGACAGTGTTACTGGTGCGTAAATGAGAGGCCTGCGTGCACTGGTTTTGGAAGAGATATATGTATAATACATTTATTATGTCAGACTAAAAAATAAAGGATGAACTTTATGGCTTTTCCCCTCTAATTATAGAAAGTTAAAATAATGTATTACCATGAAAGATATTTCTAATAAATAGAATATACCCAGTTGCAGGGTTCCTCATGTGTATTTTTAAAGCACATATTTGCATAGATAGAAAACAAATTATCACATGAGTAAAATTTAGTGTGCAAGACTTGGAGAACTCTTTGCCTGTGTATCACCAAATAAAGGTTTGCTGCTGGCTTGTTTTGTGCCTTTTTTCCCCCAGAAGCAGTTTAATTTGCTAGACTACAACTTTGGCTGTTTAAAGTCATTGACTTTAGAAGGCAAATTTGCAAAGCGTTGACTATAAGCTATTTGTGCTAAGTGGGGGCTGGTGGTGACGTGACTGCAGGGCCACCTCCGCCAGCTCAGGTGGCAGAGCTCACCTGTCCAAGCTGTTGCTGGGGAAGGCTTCCCGCACTACAGCGTCCCCAGAACCCCCCACCCCCCAGCTGTTTATTTGGTGACTGTACTGTGGTCATGTTGTAAAGTTCAACAATGAAACCTGTGTTTGATAAAGGGAGAAGAGAAGGAAGTGGTGAAGTGTTGAGGCTTTTTTTTGTTAAAGTACTATAATGTTAATTTTTATAAAAGGTAAGTTTAAAATGTTTGTAGCATTGTTATTTTAAATTGGCATCTTGAAAGACAATTAGTCTTTTCCACGAAAAGCTATCTTTTACTCCAGTAACAATTTAGATACCAAATAACTAGAATGGCATTCAGATAAATGGTGGGTCCAAGCCGTAATTGGCAAGACTGCCTCTTTGAAGCTGAAGACCATCCCTTTCTTGGTTTTTTGTGCGTAATGCTTTCCTGGTGCTGGATTTGACAGAACTGTGCAAAGCGCTGGGCCTCGTGCTGGTTGTGCTTGTTAGTGAGGTCTGCTTGGTCGTGATTAGTGTCCTGAAAACCTTCCGAGCAGCTTTTGGTCTTCATTTTACATTTCTGGGCATTTGTAATATGGTATTTTACTGACAAATAAATAAATATATTTTTAAAGTTTGTGTTCTGATTATGGGGAAAGAAGCTTGAGAAGTATATTTGCTCTAATAAGGTATCAAGGCATTTTAAGTATCAGCACGCACCTCTGCGGTTGTTTCCGTTTTCCATGACTGACGGGAACTTGCCCTCCAGTGTGAGGTGAAGCTAGTTCCCGCTGTGGAGTCCTGTGACCGCTGGCTGTGCCTGGGCGGATTGATCCACAGCTCACTTTTCTTGCATTTCCTTTTAATGACATTTGGAAATTGAGTGATTTTGTAAAAATTGGTTACCACTCAGCTTTTGTAAAGAAGTTTTAAAGTTTTGAATAAAAGCTAAGCGGTGTGGTGAAGAGTTAAAAGCCCCGTAAGTTATTTTAATCATTCTCTAAAATAGAGTACATGTTTCATCTTTGACTGGTGTAGTGGTTAGACTGAAAGTTAAAATAATGGAATTGTTAATGATGAAGGATGTTACTGGATTAGAACTTAAATTTTAAAACTTGGAAATGTAAGAATGAAGAAATGCGTGCTTTATGGCCTTACACACATGGCTGCGCCTTTGGCCATCGTGCCCCTCGCCCACCCAGAGCACACGGGTTTTGCGTGCGCCAGCGGGCGCAGAACGCCTGTGGGCTTCAGGCTTGGCTTTTCAGCAGCATTGGCGCTGACCTTGGAGCCGTGGGCCTTATCCGTACTGGTCACACTGACTGATGCTTTAGATTGTGGCAGTAACGACAATTCTGAGACTAACTGCAGTTACCCAGTTACTTTAACATCCCACGAATGGGTCGTCCTTGTCGCGTTCCGCTTACCGCCTGTGTTGCCTCCTTTCGGGGGCCGCGGCCTTTGCTGCCTGGGCCTGCGTCGGGCACAGGGCGCCGGGCTGAGGTGCTGTGCAAGGCGGTGCTGGGCCCTGGCCGGCTGTCCAACGTGTAGTTGTAATATTTTCTAATAAATTCTTCTGCTGAACAAAATAGTGTCTTTTGTCTTTGTTGCTCGGATTCTGGGAAATGGCTTCTGCTCTTGTCGTGACCCTTTGGAAACAAGGGTGGATGCAGCTCAGCCTCTGGCACCGTAGTTGGCGTTGATGCCCGGGCTCTGGGCCAAGCTTGGAGCTAGGTACAGACCTGTTTTATTTTTTATTTATTTTTAAAATTTTATTTGTGTGTGTGTGTGTGTGTGTGTGTG
>NDGN011553719.1:0-27570 GCA_002564285.1 Tympanoctomys barrerae | reverse complement strand
CCACGCTGAGATCTGCTGGAGCTGAGTCAGCCAAGTTGACACAGTGTATCAACTAACACAGGTAGAAAGCTTAACAGGGAGCTTGCATCATTATGGGGTCACCAGGTGCCAGGCTCCTCTTCTGCTCTTGGTGATCTAGGTGGTCCTGAGCTCACTGCTTATCCCTTGGGCTGACCCCCCTCCCCCGCAGAAGGGTAGGCCTGAGACAAAGGAGGGAGAGTCACCCCAACGTCATGGGGTGGGGACAGGAAGGAGAATTGGTGATGCAGAGAGATCACAGAGCACCAGTGATGCATTGAAGGGGCAGCGGGACAGAGCGGTGTAAAGAGCTCAGAGGAAGGTCTTGCCCTCTGTTAGGTTGGTAGCTGGCCACTGCCCAGCAGCCGCTGGACTCCCATCTCCTCTTCCCTAGGCTCCTCGGGTGCCCTGAACGGCAGCACCATCATTGGGGACAACGCGGGACTGTTCATGGGTGGCTTGCCCCGAGGCTATGCCATCGTGAGGAAGGAGGCTGGTGAGCTCACTGCAGACTTACAAATTGCCCCAAAACTTAAAGTCCACTTCTGTTATTTTAAAGCATAACTAGGTTTCATGTGCTGTCTCATGCCGTGTCTCTATGTCTGTGTGTCAAAATTTTCTTTTAGGGCTCTTCTCTATTGAAGGAGCCATGCAGTATTTGCGTTGACCTCGCTTCTTCCCGGTTCTTGATGTAGAAGAGAAGTTGATTGAGCATTTGCTGAAAGGAAACACACTAACTTAAGTCATAGGCATATCATTTTAGGACTTATGCATAGATTTTTAAGGATTTAAATTCAGTGTATATAATCTAGAAATAGAAAAAAATGAGCCTAATTTACACTTTACATAGCATTAGGACCATTTCCTGAGTACTGTCACCAAACCAATCCCTACATATTCATAGATGATAAAGATGTGGTCTTTGTCACAATGGAGAAAATAGATAGATGAACACACAATTCGAGTACAATGTCATAACTAAGGTATACAAATAATTTCTGCATTTTAAAGACGAGAACAAAAGCACACTCTAGGACTGATAAAAATTAATATGAATAAAATGAGTCTTGGTCAGAAAACAACCATCCTTTAAATACATTGCTAAGAATCTTAGGATTTTCCCCAGACTTTTGTTTTCCAATTTCTCCTAGGAAATCTCACTGTAGCTACACAAATGTTATAAAGCAGCTAGGACTCAGATAAGTGTAATGCATCCACGTGTAGTGGTAGCAATGAAATCGTGGTGGAAAAGATCAAAAGAAACAAAATCTTTTGGTGAAGTCTGAAGAGGTACTTTTCATTTTCAAAATCAGTTAATAGTTACCTCCTCAGAAATGTTTCTTTAAAAAGGGTTTTCATTTATTGACTAATTTATGATGTCTTAGAAATATCCCTAACACATGCACACACACGCATACACATACAACTTTTGTTATACTTCTTTCCCCTTCAGGATCACGGAAGCTCCTGGTTCTAGGAGTCAATATTCTAGTGCCAGGAACATTTCCTGCAGAGCCACATATCCATTACGAATGAATGGACACAGCACATGTAAATTGGCTTTCAGGCAAACATTTGCCCTAGAATCAAGCTAAAATCCAAAGATGAGATACCTCTCTACCCTACAGAGAAGGACATAGCTGTACAAATGTTCTCTCTCTCTCTTTCTCTCTCTCTCTCTCTCTTTCCTTCTCTCTCTCTCTCTCCCTCTCTCTCTCATTGTCTCACTTTCTCAGTCTCTTATTTTCTCCCAAGCCCCTAGTATGTAAGATTTGCTATATTCATATATGGTAGCCTGCACTCACCTACTCTGGAGAATTCCAAATTTAAAATCAACATCATGCAAAACCTGAAATGAGAAATCAAGCTATCGATGCATTTGCATCCTGGATCGGTCCATCCTGATGAAAGAACTCTACGATCAGTACAGCTTGAGTGGAAGGATCTCCTTCAATCTTACTTTTAAAAATTATCATGATTCTTTAGCCTTGAGACTCAAAAGCAAAACTTCTGAGTCAGTGCAAAAGACCATAAAGTAGCTGGCACTCCAAAGCAAAGGGTTTTGCATCAACACCTGCATCTGGAGTGTGATGGGTCTGAGCCACATGTGGACATGTAATGACTACCATTGACTATAGTGGATGGCATCGTGTTGCCATGAATTATTAGAGGCTGGCACTAAGCAGGTAGTGAGAGCTATTGCTTATTTCTTTGTTTTTAATGGGACATAAAATTAATTCCTTGCAAAAAATCTTTCAAAATACCTCATTTACATGGCTTGACACCTATCCATTCTTGCAGAGATTGTCCAGCAAGGTTTTGTGGGCTGTCTCAAGGATGTGCACTTTATGAAGAATTATAATCCCTCTGCTGTTTGGCAACCTTTGGATTGGCAGAGCTCTGAAGAGCAAATCAATGTCTACAACAGCTGGGAGGGATGCCCTGCCTCATGGAATGAGGGAGCCCAATTTCTAGGAGAAGGTAATTTCTACAGTAGACTTTGATGGTTGTTTATCAGTCTTAGCTCTCCAGCAATGTACCAAAGTACCTGTGATGATCAACTTATAAAGAGAAAAGGCTTAATTGGCTGAGGGTTTTGGCAGATCCAGTCCATGATCATTTGTGACTGGCTGTGGGCCTGTGTTTGGGAGGCAGTGTATTATGGTGTGAATTAATGGTGGAGCAAACTATTGACCTCATTGCCAGAAAACAAGAAAATGCAGAGAAGCCGGATAACCACAGTCATGTCCAAAGCTGGGACCTTAAGATTCCCACTAAGCCCCACCTATTAAAGGTTCCACTACTTCAAAGTCATTCCCCCTTGTGGAAGAAGCCTTTTAACACTAGATCCTTTGGAGCACATTCAAGACCCAAACTATCTCAAGGTGAGCATGCTCCTAGTGGCGTAATCTGTCCCTCCTGTCTGTCTTTGACCTCATGAAGCTCTTCTTACAGAAATGCATAGCTCTTCTGTGAGCATATAAGTATAGTTTAATGCCTGGAAAGATAACACTATCATAAGATTCCTAAGTATACATTTGCATGTAACACTTCTGGTGGCCCACACAGTTCTTGGCCTACCTGTGCTCGCATCACAAACATCATGTAGCACAGTTGGTTGTTTATTAAGTAGCTTAATCTGCCTTCAGAACACAGAAGCAGCTGATACTAATAACATTACGATCTGGGTACCTTTTCATTGTTTTTCTCTTATCCAACTGAGTTTTTCTTAGCATGACTACTTACTGCTAATACTTACATAGAATAATCTTGCATAATACAGGCTTCTATAGGATTTAGGAAGCAAGTAGTATCCCCTAATAGGCATATCAATTGCATCTGGCCACGTCGGTACAATTGCGAGGGGGATTTCAGAACCCTGACTGGCCTGGGTCTTTTGTTTGTTTGTTTTGTCTTTGTGACACATTTATACAATGATATACAATGTCCTGGAGTCTTAGCACACCCTTTCCACACTGGATTATGTTACAAGACTAATGTGTACATGTTCTTGTTCTTAAAGGGTTCCTGCAGCTCCACTCAGATGTATTTCGTGGTGGAATGGATTTTGAGATTTCTCTTAAGTTCAGAACTGACCAAGTAAATGGATTGCTTCTTTTCATTTACAATGAAGATGGACCTGATTTTCTTGCT
This sequence comes from Tympanoctomys barrerae, assembly GCA_002564285.1. Classification (NCBI taxonomy): domain Eukaryota; kingdom Metazoa; phylum Chordata; class Mammalia; order Rodentia; family Octodontidae; genus Tympanoctomys; species Tympanoctomys barrerae. Next base: position 23,898 of record NDGN011553719.1, on the reverse strand, counting down.
GTATGTTAATTTGATTAAATTTAACTTCAAACGTCAGGCTCAAATTTAAAGGAATATTGTATTACATTGTGATTTGTTTACTAATTCACTTCATAAATTTTCCCCAAACATTTTTTTAGATTTATTTATCTATTTATGTATTTGTTACAGGGTCTCACTACACAGCTCAGACTCATAGTGATCCTTCTGTCTTCAGTCTCCCCAGCACTGGGATTACAGGCATGTGCCACTATTCCCCATCTCATTTTTTAGTTTTAGAGTCATGTAAAATGTTATGTGATCTAGGGTTAAGATAATCATTCTAGAGCTGGGGAGATATCTTGGTGATCTAAGCTCCTGCCTGGCAAACACAAGGACCCAAGTTCAATCCCCAGCACCGCATGCTGTACTGGCCACTGAAACAGGGTATGGTGGTGCATGCCTGTAATCCCAGCACTGGGGAGGCTGAGACAGGAGAATCACCATGCATCCAAGCTGCATACCAAGACCCTGAAACAAATAAACAACTAAATACATAAATACATAATTAATTTTAAAAAGATAATCATTGTGTGAAAATTGCAATTTAACAAAATAATGTAGACATAAAGAATTAAAACACAGTCTAATATGTGAAAAATATAATTTTCTTCTTTAATTTTGATATAGTTTCAAAAGAATACATCTGATATATTTTTTCTATTACATATAATACATTATAATAATTGAATGAAAATTCATAAGCATATCACACAACACAAAAACTGCATTATTATGTATTGTGAGGTAGAGGTATCTCCTACTCTTATTCTCTCTCTCTCTCACCAGGGAAAATATATAATCAGAATTTTGTGATAATTATGACTTTGCATTTTGTAGTTAGAACATCATATACCAATAACAAAGCATGTGTCCTTGAAAGGTATAAAAGTGGTATTATGCCAGGGTGGTGGCACACGCCTGTCATCCTGGCACTCCGGGAGGCTGAGGTAAGAAGACTGGAAGTTGAAGCCCAGCCTGGGCAGTTTAGCAACTCACCCTGTCTCAAAGTAAAACACAGTGAAACAAAACTGGATCTGTGCTCCACCTTTAAGGCATCTCCATCGGTGCTCGACGCCATTTCTGAGTCATTCTTATTTTCATGTTGGTACTTATTCCCCTGAGTCTATCAGAGTCTTCCTCTCTCATCAACGATGGTTTGGTTGTTCCTGTTTACTGTGGTGAATAAGAACTCTGTGAACATTTTTAGATATTTCCCTCAATACAGTGGACGATATAACTGCTTTTTATTTCATCTAGCCATTCAATGAGATACCACTGTCAAAAACAATTCCATTATTAAAAGGCTAGTTTTAAAAAATTCTTTAAAAAATCTGACCTAGACCCAAGAGAAAATGTTGGACGTCTCACCCTCAGATTCGTGATATCTAGGCAAAGAGGAAATGAGACATTTGTCTTGCTGATTTTAGATATTTAGACTCTAAAGCATTTTCAGTTCAGGGCTTTTTGCATCCCGCTTTACATATTGTCAGTTTTTCTGACAAGTGAGATGGCAGCTTAATCCTTTAGGCATTTAGTAGGACTTGTGCTTGAAGTGTGGGCTTGCATTCCTGCTTAGGGTTGGCCTCCGCCCTGGCGCGTGTCCCTAGGAGTAAGGGATCTTGGCTGTCTGAGTCCTCACTGCCTAACCACTGTGACACCGTGCACACAGCTGGGTCTGCTGGATGAGCTCATGAGGTAGACGATCTGGGGGCTGGGGGGCTCGCCCGCGGGTGACCTTCGCTGAGCATTGCACAATCATCTCTCTGTGGAGGGCTGTGGAGGAGACCACGATGTTTGCCCTCTGGCCCCTTCTCTTCAGGCCCTTTCCCCGGAGGCCCACACGTCGCATCAGCCGCATCCCTTCAGTCCCTACCTTGCTGCTTTCATTGCCTTTGAAAATATAATACATCCCCCCACAATAAATGATGTTGACTTTACATTGGCTTACAAAGTGAATTTTGAAGGATCAGTACATTTAGGCTATTACATAGCGAGGGCCGCTGCAGGTGCAAGTGCAGAGGAAGGAGGCCCGCGCACGACGGGCGGTCCTCTCCCGTGTCGCTGACCTCGGCCGCTCACCCACAACCTCACGACTATCCCTGGGGCCCTAAGTCACCTTGGGATACATTTCTTTCCCCTGGATCTGGACACGATATTTCCGCTGCTAAAATCTTAAGCCTTAACACATAACTTCCCTCCTCTTTCTCGTTCATTTTCACAAAGACCTTGATGCCCCTTGGTGAGGAGTACACTCTGTTGAAGTCCTTAGCTGCTTACTTAGATGTCCTAGCGCCAACTGTGTTGAGCCCGTATCTTCAGCTGCTCAACTCGGTTTCCTTTTGTGTAGCCACCTTGCTTTGCAGCTTCGTTACCGGATAGCTGAGCTTTGCAGTGTCATAGAACAGCTGTGAGGATCATGCGTGCTCTGAGGATTGCAGATCCCAAGGGCTTCATTCTGTTATATTTATTATTTCCATATTACCATTACAACATTTGCTAACATATGGGTGAGATTGGAGGAGAAAGGACTGCAGGATTCGGGGCCTTGCCTAGCAGACATTGTACTCCCCAGCCTCTAAACTCCTTGTAACTATGCCTCATTTGAACCAAGCCTAGCATTGTTTTCTCCTCACTTGGGAGAATATATACAGTTGTCACAATTAAAAGCAAAGCTCTATGTGTACCTTTACTGGAGATGCTCCTGCCTCTTCTGGGGTGGCTTATCTGTCAAACCCCCCCCCCTTTGTAAGTTCACCCTTCCTCGGCTCATTTCCATTAGGGCATCAAAGGGTTGATCTGCATTTTCCTTATTTTCTAACACTGTGAAACCTCCTCCACTATATTCAGATGCATGGGGCTGGTGGCTCTTGCTCTTTCCACATTCCCCACCGAGGTCAGCCCTCAGCACTGCTGCACAAAGGCCCTGCCCCACCAAGGTATTCTCCCTAGTACAGAATCACTGTTCTAAGGCTTCCAGATGAATGGATCATCTTCACTGATCCTAATTGATCTCTATCATCCTCTTGCTTAGAAGAAATAAAAATTCTCCCCTTCTGACTTTCCCAGACACTGATTCCTCTCGATTTTCCTCTCCTCCTTCTGGCTTCTTCAGTGACACCACTATCATCTTAAAGGACTGCTTCTGGACAACTGATGCTTATTTAGTTTTTATCCCTGTCCCCCCAAGGAAAACCTATTTCTTTGTGCCCATCCCTTATAATACAGGACTTGCTGAAGACTTAGCCTTTTCTTTAGTAGAAGTCAGATGATCTGACTTACTTTGTTGTGAGTTTTCTCTATTTTACTGGCTCGTCACTAATTATGTATCTTTAGGTTCAATTTCTCCCCAAAAAGTATCATCCGGGTGTTGGGTACCAATGCAAGTTTCATGTATCTACAGTCCACGTGCCTTCTTCCCATCAAAAACAACTAACAACCTGCAGAGCTTTGCATATTGTGGTGGAGGCAAACGGTGCCCGCTGGTTACCCCAGTGCTTATGGGTGTCCTTCACGCCTGCATACATCCAACGCTTATCTGCAGGCCCTGCGAAGCTGCTTTCCAAAATACCTAACTTGAGTCTCCCCTGTCACCTTTAGTGTTATTCTTATTTTAGTGACCCTTCATTTCTCCCCCCAAGATTCATGACTTCCTCATCTCTTATTTGGGTTCCTTATGTCCTGGGAGGATGAACTTCTGGAACAAGAAGACAGAAGGAAGCGTGTCGGTGTTAGTGTCAGACAAGACTGCCCTTTCCCTGTCACTCAGAATGCTCCAATCTCGGGTCTCTCTGCATGTGACAAACCTTTCTAATGCCTCCCTCACCCATCTGTGCTCCCCTGTGTTGCTTTTCTTTAAAGCTAATGTCCCTGTGCCACCAGGGAGAATATTCCCCCATGATATTTTACTGCTAATAAACTTACTTTAATTTTTCCCAGTTCCAAAGGGACAAAAGGCATCCGTTGCCTGCACCATAGTGCCCTGTCCTGGTCTTGGTCATATTTTGCCCCCACACCCATGTTCACCTTTCCAGTTAAAGTGCCTGGTGGCCGTTATAGCAGCAGGTGTATGGACATAGTTTTCAACTCATTTGTGGAAAGAAAAACCATTAAATGATGTCAGTTTACCTGGATTACTTCCTAAAAATGATATTTACATTGAAAACCTAATTTTGTCTGGTATGACTTTGCTTCGACAAAATGGATCTCAAACTTTCAACTCTCCTAGAGTTGCTGATTTGATTTCTAATTAAATAAAAGCATTTTAGGTAAAATAATTATCATGTAACATTTTGAAAATATGTGAATGTGTTTCCTTTTCTATGAATATTTGAATAAAATTTGCTCACATTATAAAATGGCATATTAATCTAAAAGAATGCACATAGAAGCAATTATGTTAGAGATTTAGAACAAAGCTGAAATATTGAATCAAAATATATCTTACAAATTTCAAATTGAGTTCATAAACCAGTTAAAATAAGCTTCATCAAGCTTGACATTTCATTTTCTTGTTGTCTTGTCATATTTTCCCCAAATTAAATTGATATATGAAGTAGTACTTTCTCATTTTCAAAAAACTCAGAAATAGAGTCATAGTTCAAGCTGTTCTGCTCCCTTCAGGCATTCAGTCACTTACACTAGGATTTAATCTTTTAACTACTTTTTTAAAGTGTAGGATTATCTAATACCACATCATGTAGCGTAGTCATTCCCGGGTATGAATTTGTTTGACTCAGTACAACATTCCTCTGCCAATTGTAAGCTTGCAACGCATTTCATTACGTGTTCCTCCAGTTCTGCTGAGGATAAAATGGAGCATTTTTATAGGTGCTTTCAGGGAAATTTCTTGCTTTTCTTCAAGAAATTGACCTTCTGCTCCCTGCCACACTGCAAACCTGCAGGCTTTTTTATACACTGATTTCTATTTTAATATGAAATACAGGTAGAGCTGAAGAGTGGAGTATTGAGCTTCCGGTCAAATGCCAGCCTTACCTTTTCGCAAGTGGATCTAAGGCTGGGTCTGTCCTACTGTGATGGGAGCTGGAACGAAGTCATTATTAAAAAGGAAGGCCCCCTCCTCGCAGCAGGCGTGAACGCGCGGACCGAGCACCACCGGGCCCCGGGAGCGCAGCCCCTGCGGGTGAACTCACCCATTTACCTGGGCGGCGTCCCGCAGGAGCTGCGGGGCACTTACGGGCACTTGAGTCTGCAACAAGGTAAGGGCCCTCCAGGGGGACGCAGAGGTCAGTGGGGCCCTTCTCCTATGGGCTTGGATGGCTCTCAGTTCCAAGATATGAGAGTAAACTCCGGCCGGTGGCAATATCCAACAACACCCTCTCGCTTTTACTGGAGAATTTAAGGCCTAAAAACAATCATTGAATATGTCTTCAACTAATTTTCTATGTTACCTTCGAGAGTATGCTGTCATATCGGCTATAATCAGCACGTTTGCTCCGGCACATCTGCAACAAATATATTTACACAGAATAAAATATAAGTATGTATAATTGTGTAATACAATGTATATTTTTACTAGTATATTCTATAATACATCATACACAGTACAGTATGTGGTTTATTTTTGAAGTATGCATTACAAATAATATGTAAATAAATATATAAGTAATATGCAGAATATTTTATGTATATAATTGTGTATTACATGAGTAGAGGTAAATATATTCCCTTTTCTATTTTTCTAAAAATATATATGGCTCTGGATCTTGCTGATACTGGTCAACAATGCTGATGTGCGCCACTGGAGTGAATGGCACACGCACATACTACTTTTTAGGTTGTTCTGACGTGAGTGCTGGTTGTCTCCGTGTGTTTCCCAGTACAACTTTCATGCTACAAAAGTGCGTGAATGGGCAGCTTGGACTGAATTGCTATCACTGGTGGGGAAACGTGTATGTTGCAGATTATTAATAACCATCGGGGACCGGAGACATGCTCTGCCCATGTTTTTTTTAATTTTTTTTTATTTTTAAAGAGAATATAAAATGGTTAAAAGAAGTTAGAAACGGTACCAGATTTAACTTAGTAAAATGATAGGAATGGAGCACGCACTATACTTAGAGAAGTTTGGGAGTAAACTACAGAAGGTACACACAGTCTAAAAAGGCTGATGACAGCCAAGCGCCCCGGGCATGTGCATTCCTGAGAAGCATGAGTTACGCCTGGCGATTCATGTCCCTGCTCGATAGATGATAGAATTTGAAAATAGGAGGGGACCTCTCCCGAGGTCACTGGACTGGCTGGTAAGCAGATACCAGAGCAAGTGGGTCTCAGGCCACCTAGCGGTGCAGGCCCGGGTTCCCATGGGTGCCACAGGCCCGGGTTCCCGTGGGTGCCACAGGCCCGGGTTCCCATGGGTGCCAGGTGCCCCCTGCACACATATGGGGCAGCTTCTCTCTAGCAGAGACAGCCCAGGAGCTCCCCGCACGTGACCCAGAACATTCCACGTACAAAACACTCTCTATGAATTTTAAAATCTAGGTACCATGAATGGTTAAAATTTCTAGGAAGCCGTCTTTGCCTATTTGGTAAGTACATAAAGATTTAAATGCCTCTGAGTGGAAAATATATGACAAGCTCTAAGGAGCCTTTTAGAAGGGTAGTAGTAAGGAGTTAATGAATAACGGAGGTGTAGGACAGTAATGACATTCTCAAGGCATTTAAGATGTAACAGGAGCTAAAAATATTACACGCGGATGAGAGCTTCTGCAGGGTTTCAGGTTTTTGAGGTTAGAAAGGACTTGAAGATTCTTTGTGTGAGTGAAATTATTTGATCCTGTTTATAACTAAGGAAAAAAAAAAAAAACGAGCCTACCTCCACAGCCGCCTGCTCCTGAATTACATCTCAGCCCATAACTATTGATAGTCTCAGAGACATGGCTAAAATGAAATTTAAGAGGATAAAGATAGAAATTTAAAACATCAACAGCGACCTAAGGGGAGTAATTTTACCCATACCAGACTAAGTCTCTGATACCGAAGGATATTTTATTTATGGGTAATACTAAATTTTTATCATTGCAGCGTCATTCATATTAGTGGTCCTCAAACTGCTGATAAAATATGGATGTATAGCCGCTAAAACATGGTAAAAATTCAAAGTTAGCTTTTATTATTACTAGCCGAGTGCAAAGGTATCAGATGGAAGGACTACTTAAAATGCAGATTTTTGTGTCCCTGATCCCTTGAGATTCTGATTTTTATGCTTCCAGAGATGGTGGTTTGTATGAGGGACTGGTATCCCTGTATTGTTTCTAACTTCTTTTAACCATTTTGTACAGTAAGCAAAGAGAACACTCCAGGTTTGGCATGCAGGTAGTCAATTGCAATTAAAATGAATCACGCTCACTTAACATTCTGTCATTCCAGTATCAATCGTCTTAAAAATCTTGCTTCTTTCTTTTCTGTCCTTCTGAATTACATTTTTGCCACAGGCTCCACTTGTCGTCCTATTAGTGCCGTTCTGCTTATCCATTACTGTTGCCATCTTCCTTCGGGTCAAATGTGAAACTCATTTTCTCTTCAGTTTTCTTTTGTCCTCTTCATCTTGGAAGAGGAAGCATAACTTGATAGAGACGGCACCCTTCCTCGGCTCATGGCGGTGGTCTTCTCAGGAGTACCACAGAGGACAGTCACATCGACATCTGACGTGACACGGTGTCACCTGTCCTCCACACGGCCCCCAAAGGACAGGGCGGGACATGCTAGTGCAGGGCCATGTTCCCAGAAAAAGAACTACTGCTGGTCTCACTAGTCAGCCTGGAGCGCTGGGCCACCTGTCCAGTATTTAGAGTCATGGGGCAGGGGTGCCGCCTGTGTAGAGTGGAATGAGGAAGGCGGAGTCTTCTACCACTGTCACATAGGCAGGGAGCAAGAGAAGGAGTCGCCGCCCATCCTGTGACAAACACATGTTCGCTATCTTTCCCCTCTTTTCGTCCTCATGTTTCATTCAAATTGTGGAGGCAGGTGGGAAGCACTTTGGAGGTACAGAGCTGCGTCTCCCGTGGCCCTAGCAGGTACACAGTGCAGACCCTGCGGTCACCTTCAGCAGCCTGGCCTTGCAGGCCGGAGGGTGGAGGGCTAGTGCCTTGGGGGGGCAGTTCCTTCCAATGCTCATTTTATAACCATCTGAATGCCTCATCACTATAAAGACTATGGTCTCTTTTTAAAGCTTTTTAAAATTAGTACATGTGTGCCGTACATAGTGTTCACATTCCTTGTGTGGAGTGGATACCTGTGCAAAAAGTCTTCCTTTCTTTTCTCATCTTCCTCTGTCTCCCCCCGCCCCTGTCCCTTGGGCTCTTCTCCCTACTTTCTGTCACCTGTCCTTGGTTTGCTCTCTATTTATATTAGGGATGTTGCAGTAGTTAAGCTGTGTGTCTGATTCATTGCACCCACATTAGGGCCTCAAGGTGCATTCGTTTTCCACAAATTGTGCTACGGAGCTCAAGTGCAGCTTCCTTTCTGGCAGAGCTGTGCTCCACATGTGAGAACACCACATTTTCTTTAGCCACGTGTCTGTGGCTGGGCACGTAGGCTGCTGCCAAGACTCAGCTTTTGTGGTGGCACTGCCCGCAGTATGCGCGTGCGCGGACTAGTGTGACATCACATCTTTTATCTCTTCGTAAGACGCCTGGAATGGCGCTTCTCATTTGAGTCTTTTGAGGAACCTCCACAAGATTTCTGTAGTGGCCGTCCTGGTTTACATCTCCCCAACAGGGTGGAAGGGCTCCTTTCTGCCAGCAGCCTCTCCAGCATTTTTTGCCTTCACCAAATTTAAAAATTCCATTTTCTAAGGGCCAGCAAGATAGCTCAGTGGACTAAAGTGCTTGCTTCAGCAAGAGCAAGCATGAGGTTTGATCCCTGCACCACAGGCGGCACCAGCCCCACCCCCATGGCGGGCTGAGTGGGCGGGAGACCTGGCGTGGTGGTGCACGCCTGTAATGCCAGCGCTGGGGAGGCTGAAAGTAGGAGGATCACCATGAGTCACAGGTGCGTAGTGAGACCCTGCAACAACCAAATACATTTTTAAAAAATTAAAAAATAAATAAATAGAAATTCCACCTTCTAAGTTAATTCTGTTACTACTACCTTACTGGCATGGGGCTGCTGTCACGATGTGCACGTTGTCATGGGAAGCGGATGCATCGTGACCCTCCTCTCATCTCCTTGGGCGCCCACCTTTTGACATTCTATTTTTGTAAAATTTAATTTTTTTTATTTTACTTGTAGTGAAGTGCACCAAACAGGAAGTGAGCTCACGTTGTAACTGTTCTCGGGCACACAGTTCAGTGACACTAAGCACACACACAGGGCTGTGCCACTGTCCCCGCTGTCCGCCTTGAGGTGTGTTTTCATCTCGCCAAACCGAAACTGCACAGTAACATGACATTCTGAAAATGACTGTGGCATGTTTGCCAACGCGGGCTTTCTCTGGCCAACTGGTCTCGTTTGCTTTGCAAGGTGCAGAGAGGTTGGATGACTCCTTGCGTGTCGTCAGGAGGTTACTGCTGGTAAAAATCTGGGATTCTTCGCTACTGAATTCTCCAGCAGGTGCTTTTATTCTGAGCTCCCCTGATGTCAGTTCAATCCAGCTAAAGTGTTTCGTGTGTGCTCTGTGTTTAAGATAGACTCACAGTGTTGGTCAGTCAGGCCGAAAGAAATGGGAATGAGAGCAGAGGTCTTGCAAAAGCGAGTAGGCGCAGCTTAGCATGTGAGAGGACATCGTAGAAATGCTGAGGAGAACAATACGTCCCTCAAATGTTGGAAAGAGCCGAGCTTATGTCTGCGGCCTTTCGACCTTTATGCTGCTCTGTGCAGCGAGCGCATGTTGCTGTCACAGTCTGCATTTCGGGCCACTCGGTCCCGGTTCTGTGAGGGTTTCTAGGAGGAGTGCTGCCGGCCTTCACTGAGCTGGTCTCTGCTTGCACAATCCCGCACGTGGTTCAGAGCAGTGCCCTTCCCTGGCTGACCAAAGACCTTTTTGTTCCTGCTGTTGATTCTCTAACAACAATAAGCAGTGAAAACTCCCAACCCATTCGGTCCACATTCTGTGTTAAACTTCGCAGACGGCTACCGCACAGTGATTTTTTGAAGGTCACCTCAGTACAATGCACCCCTGGGGAACCTCATGCCAGTAAGACTCCCAGAGCTGAATGCTAGCCTTTTATGCATAAAGCCCGAGTGTACTCGGGCCGTACATGCCATGTGCATGTTCACGTCCCGCACAGTTAAGAGCTGTGGAACTCTGTGAACTCCATGGGACCCGGCGCTAGCTCCTCTCCCACGGATTTAGCTGGGCCTACATTCCAGACCTCAGAAATGGTGATCATGCAACTGAGGCAAAGTCGAAGGATTCTGATATAGTTTGAAACAATATCCTCTCTCCTGCTACTCTGCATAGAATCTTCCAAGTGTGTTTCCCCCCTTGAGCCGTTGCATAATCGTACTAATTCACACATTATTTTTTGGCACTTAACGAAGTCTGACTTATACAAAGACTCAGAGACTCAGTTTTCTCGAATTGAGGGCCTCATGAATCTGGCCTTACTAAAAGGTGCAATTGCCGGAATTTTATTTTGCAACAAGAGATAGAATAAGAACATTTGGGCCTAACAAGGTGAAATATATGGTTTTTTTTTTTTTCAAAAGTTGGATGATAATTAACCACATGTAGACTTTTAAAATAATGTACTTACCTCTGTGTCTCTGTGGCCATTAACTTAGATAAAAGCAGGAGGGTGTGTTAGAGATTTCCCAAATGAAACGTGGAGGTTTAACCGCTGTCCCCAGCCCCGCAGCCAGGGCGGGCAATTAGACAGCCGGCCTTCGGTACACTAATGCCTCGCTCTCTGCTAGGTTTCGGAGGCTGCATGAAGGATGTTGCATTCACGCGCGGGGCTGTCGTTAACTTGGCATCTGTGTCCAGTTTCACTGTCAGAGTCAATCTGGATGGCTGCCTATCACCTGCCAGCGCTGCTAACTGCAGGGGAAATGACTCCATCGTGGTGTTCCGGGGGCGCCAGCACAGTGCCCGTGAGAGCGGGCTCCAGCCCTTCACAGGTGACTGGGGGCCCTGCCCTGTCCATGCCCGCTCTCTCCTGGCCAGACCACCATGAACCCACATGAGGAACGTTTTAATCTTTCTGCTTCTTATCTCCATTGAAGAATACCTGTATCGAGTGAGAGCCTCGCATGAAGGGGGTTCGGTGTGCAGTGACTGGAGTCGGGGTCGTACGCTGGCAGAAGGTAAATACTGTTCCTCTGAAAGGCTCCTGTGCACACCCACACCCAGGTCTGTGTGCATCAGTTTAGGGCGATCACCCTGCAGTAGGAGTTCTTTCTCAAATGTCTCCAAGATGTCATACACACTGCCTCCAGTACTATGTCCAAGAATAGGAAACCTTGAGGACTGGGAAGATGCAAAGAAGCTGAATTCCAAGGCCAGGGTTACCTTTAGCTGGGGCAGCAGCCCCCTGACTGTCTTGTGAACAGCACATTAGGGACATGGATGTTGTCAGAAGTGGATGCGTTGCTGCTACATCACTACAGATGTTTGCCACAGTGTTGACGATTAGGGCCTTCAAATGACTCACCTAGGAGGGAAGTTGCTGACCAGGTTAATTTTCTTTTTTTAAATTTTTTACTTTGAAGCGTAACACTGAGTATTTTTCAGAAAAGCAAACACATCTGCAAATAGTTACGCCTGTGAGACTGGGTAAAAGTTTGTTGAGTAAGTCACAACTGGTCTAACGTGGTTTTTCTGCAGCACATGCTAGTATACGCAGCAGCAGCAGTGAGTGATTATCCCAGGAATAGCAGGCGGCATCTTCTCCCCGGCCCTCCTGATTTACACGATCACCTACTCACAGACAAGACCAGGAGCTGAATGATGTCTTAAAACCCTGTTCAACTTCAGAACCAGGAGAAAGCTCTCCCATGAGCTACTCTTTATTCCCCACATGTTTCCTGCCCCTATTTCTTGTGCCTGTGCTTTCTTAACAAAATGCTGCAATGCCTGCTTCGTGCATGCCAGTGATTTAAATGCCAGCAATTTAAAACACTCAGATATGTCGGGTGTTTAGAAAGTACACTCTTACACAGCTTTAGTACCCACTGAGAAAGTATGCAAACAGAGCACTAAATTTATAGCCACGATCTGACCACACGGTCTTATGCCATAAATTCATATTTATAGTCTGACCACAACATCGAGCAGCTACATGCTCCCAAGGGGTGGAGAATAATTGCACTATTTAATTATTTTTGAGTCAGTTTTGCTCTGTCCCTTATGAGAAGACCATCTGTTAGACAGTACAGTACTTTGCCCGGTACCACATTTCAGAATGAATAAAATCAGCATCTCTCCCATTGTCCCCCTACTCGTAGTGTGACCGTGGGGGCTGTGTTTGCTGGAAGTACACAGGGAGTTCTTCCCCTTGGCCTTTGCCTGCATGCTTTCTGTTCCATTTGCTTCCCCGAAAGCTGACCACAGTCTGAACAGGAGAGTCAGAGGAGGAAGATATTTGATGTGGGAAGACCAGAGTGATTCCCCCATTGACAGGGCCCGGGAGCCCCAGAGCAGCCTGCGCAGCCTCATCCGTCATCCTGCCACCAAGCTCCTTGGGCTCTTTCTTGTGTCTCCCGTGCAGTCAGCTGTGGTGGAGTTGTTACTGATCAGGACCATAGAAATATCTAATAAATAGTTAAAGGTGATAGATTTTTGAAATTAGGAGGCTCAGCTTGCAAGTGAGGTTCTATGGCTCCCTGACACTGTCTCTTGTTGAGTTATTGTTTTCAGATACTCCAAGGAGAGTATCTCTGAAAACAATTCTGGAAATTCTCGAGGGTACAGGTTTCCCTCTCTAACCTTCTCCCACATGCAATTAAAAATGTATCTAATCTACCGAGTCTGGTAGAAGTTTGCTTCTTTAAAATAATTTGAAATACAATTGAATTGGAAGAGAAGTCTGATGTTCATGTACAATACAATCGCATGTAGGAATTGCTTTTGGCTGTTATGAAAGTCATCAAAGTGTCAAACACTATGTATAATAACAGTCTAATTATCTTGCTTCCAAAGCGTGCGTCGTCACATGCCACGCACTTGTCCTTTGCCTACCATCCCTCCTGCCTTATGAGTGATGTTTAAACATGTCGGATACATTAAATGTTTTGGAAAACCTGGACTCCACTTGGGAGAATGTTATGTCAATGGAGTTTTGATGGTTTTGAAATATCGCTTAAACTGAATGGCTCAAGATGTGCCGTCATATTAAATCAATGCTGAAAAGTTACAACTCTAATAAATTGTATTTATGCTAATGGTTGAGCCTGATTTACTGCAGCCATTAAAAGTGAAGAATGGGGCAGTCGTCTTTTCAGAACTGCCATTTTCTGTTTCCTCTTTTCTTCCTTCCTAGCTCCGCTGAGTGTGCCGGCTCCCTCCATGGTCCGCAGCGTCAACGGGTCCAGTGTTGAGGTGACCTGGGCTGAGCCCGCTGGGGTTAGAGGTGTCATCGAGAAGTACGTGCTGAGGGCCTACAGTGGCGATGACCCCTCTGTACCCCGAACACCCTCTGCCAGCATCGAGCGTGTGGATACCGGCACCTTCACAGGTAAAAGGGATTTCCTGAAGGAGTGCTCATACAGGCTTCTATTTCATTTGGACTTTAAATAAAAATGTGTTTCTGGCAATACATTAAATAAGCATATATTTTTTGCCTTGTTAAAAACAACCATCACCCTCTTGCACGTGGAAGCTGTTACCCTCTTCTCTAGGGTGAGAAGGCTAGCTCTGGCGTGTCCGTGAGCTTCCTGGAGAATTTCTTTCCAAGGTTGATTGCTGACCTTTCCTCCTTCCCCTGAAGCCTGGGGCAGAAGTGGCCCCAAGTCCTCGTCACTCTGTGGACCATTCTGAGGATCTCACACATCTACAGGACCAGTTTACCGACTTTACCATGCAAGACTTTACTCTTTGGGATTAGCCCAAGTTCACACCACCATTATTGATTGTAAAATCACTGATCAGTTCTAATTGTTGCAAGGTGGAGGAATCTGAGAGCCCCAGCATTCTGATTGGTGAACCAGTGACTCGATTTCCCACAGCACAGCCTGCTGGGAAGCACACCTGCAATGGGTAGCCCACACCCATGTCTGCCTCATGCAAACCCATGCATGTGGAGTGAAACAATATTTTTCAGCTTTATGAAATATTAAACCCATGCATGTGGAGTGAAACAATATTTTTCAGCTTTATGAAATATTAAATGTATTTCAGTGGAAAGCCAAATTTAAGCCTCTGACCAAAACAAAAAAAGAAAATGGATCAAATTTGATAGGAAAAAAAAAACTTCCTCCATGAAAAAATTTATAAATTTAAATATTACATATATGAGTGCTAGGATAGCCTTAGATGGCTTTTGTCCTGTCAAAAATCTTCATTGTTCAACCACATCAAGTCTTTGCGTTTTCCTTTAGATTTTCTAGAATCGATAGCCTAAATACTTGTATAGAACCAATTTTCTAAAAGTAAAAAGGAAACCCACACCCTCCACTTCGGCGTCTGCCCTATAATGCCTCGTGCACTCCCAAGCTGGCCCTTTCCTGTGATGCACAGGGCTGCCAAGCAGTCTAGGAAATAGCAAGCAGCATCCCACGTTCCCAAGCCCCCACGTTAAGTGAGACCAGCAAGGCCCTGTTTCTATAATAAGCGCCATCTGCATTTCTCCTATTCAGTATTGCTTATCTTTGCAACCTACCCCAGTGTTAGCCTCCTTTGGTCACCCCACTCACTTGATGCTTTTATAATTTGTATCAAATTGGACAGCAGAGGTGAAAATAGGATCTGTGACTTAGGACCTTTGTTACTTTTACTTTACTACAAAATACATGTTCTAATTGCACCTTTTTACCTGGTAAGCTTTTGTGAGGGGTTAAATAGATCAGTGTGCTGACACTTGTAGCCATTTCCAGCACAGAAGAGCATTTGGGGTCAATTTCATCGTATTATTTAAAAAAAAAAAAAAACTTTTCTTGTTTTTTCTCCTACCTCATTTTGCAGAACATCCTGAGTCCTAATCAAACATAAAGCTCCCCCACACCCTCTGGACCCCAGCCTTCCTGATGTCACTGGTAACTTATTTTTCATATATGAAAACCTCTCGCTACTGCCTTACTGTGACCGCAGGGCCATCCAAGCAGCCTTACCCCAGGACACGTTAGCAGGGCAGCTTCAGTGACCTTCTTCTGAAGCACAAGCTCGGGTGGGTGGTCAGCAGCCCCCCGAGTAGAGTCCTCTGCTGAGAGTACCTGTTCTCGCAGATTCATCCTGGGATCGTTCAGATTCTGTCTGTCGTCTCTGGCAGACTCTGTTTCTCTGAATCCCTCCAATAGTCCCTCTTGCCTTTTCCCGTACTTCCTTTAGCGGGAGGCATCCAGGCATAGCTTGCCACTTTGCCGCTGTCTAGTTTCTACTCACCTCTGTGACTGAGGGCATATGCGCAGAACAGCGCTGTAGGACCCTCGCTTCACCCTGCAGCACCACTCTGAAGGCAGATTCAAACTGTTTGTGGCACTTCCTGTAAATGGAAGCCTTACAGTGTGGCTTTGTCCACCTTATCCACTGCGCCTGGCTCCACGCAACTTAAGCTCTTCCTCCAAGTCCCAGTCAGCATGAAAATGTAGCATTATGGTGATTCAGGACAGCAAAGCAGCAGGGCCAGCACAGCAAAGACACCCGTGAAAGAGGACGTAGAGCTCCTTCAGAAAGTGGCGAGGAAGATGACAGAAATGTGTTGGCAACAACTTAAAAAATTAATGAATAGATTCTTCTGAACACATCTTACACTTGCCTGACAGAGCAGCCCAGAAGAGAGTGTGACTCTGCACACGTGTGCAGCACGTGGCGCAGGAAGGCGTACCACGGACGTCTGCAACTTGCTTAGCTCGGCGCTGAACTTACCGAGATTTTTTTCAAGAGAAGGGTAGTAGCACTCTTTTGGCAGAATTATTGTCAAAATATGTGAAAGTTTGCACAAAACATATTCTCACGATCAAATAAAAAACGGGATTCTGTAGTTCATTCCTCCTGGTCAACACCAAATTTTATAGACAAT
The DNA here is from genome assembly GCA_002564285.1 of Tympanoctomys barrerae. Taxonomy (NCBI): domain Eukaryota; kingdom Metazoa; phylum Chordata; class Mammalia; order Rodentia; family Octodontidae; genus Tympanoctomys; species Tympanoctomys barrerae. Next base: position 7,744 of record NDGN011553719.1, on the reverse strand, counting down.
TTTTTGCTGAATGATTCACATTGTTTTGCTGATTCAAAATGTCTCTCTTCATATAAAGAATATACAAGCAATCATCTGAATTTTATCTTTGATTTGCATTTTATGCACATATTTTAAAAATATTTCATAACATTCATATAACATTTTAGGAGGTTTTTGCGGTTAAATTTCTATGAGTGATTGGGGAAAAAATCCATAGTCTTCATTCAGGTAGACCACTACTGACATGAGATATTTTGCATTGATAGTGTATATTGCATTTTCTGAGATTAATTCTAAATTTAAGGGAAGACTGAATCAGAAGCTGGGTGCAGAGAAGCATTTTAAATTAAACCAGCCTCTTCTTGGATTCGGGAAGCTGTCCTCCTGGAGGACAAAGCCCTCCGGCCTGACAGGAGCACAGTGTATCCCAGGGCATGCAAAGCAGTTGAGCGCTATAGAGAAAGAAGAAAATTAGAGAATCACTCAGCAGTTGGTATGTATTTTACTAATTTTTATGTATTAAACCCAATAAAAATTAGGGAAAATTAACAGCTATTAATATGATTATACCCATTGCTCCTGAAGATACTAAAGTTTTGTTTGCACTTTGCTTGTTCATATTGTTTTATATTCATCATTTATATTTTAAGCTTCAACATCATGCTGGGTTTTTTTTTCTTTCTTTCTTTTTTTGTACTTTTTTAGGGAAGGGTCTACAGGGTGCTCAGGGTCTCACTACTAGATCGGACTCCTAGCGATCCACCTGTTTACAGCCTCCCAAGAGCTGGGATTACAGGCTCGCGCCACCACACCCAGTCTCATGCTGTTTTAGATATCTCTATTTTCACTGAGTGGCATATTCACTCAAAGTTATTTGTATTTTAGCAGGGGAGTTTCAGTCATTCATATTTATTTTTATGAGCCATGCAGTTGCTTTTATTTCTGCTGTAGTGGCCTAGCTTTAAAGTTTTGTCATGAGTTTTAAATGATTATCCAATTTTCTACTGCTGCTAGTACAGACTAGAAATTCTGTGATTTTACCCCCCACTAAAGCTCCGTGCTGCTGGTACCTGTAACACACAGGCCAGTATGGACTCGTGCTGCAAGGCGTCTTCACAGCGGAGCCCACTCTGCCCCAGCCGGGAGGACTCCTCGGTGCGCGGAGTTCAGATAATGAGGGGCTAGGTGAATCGAGACTCTTCCAACCCAGCTTGGGTAGCAGCCAAGGTCAAGGAATTCCACAGTAAAGAAAGCAAACCCTAGAAAATAGGGGAAAGAAGTGACAAAATAGATACCAGCAAGCTGATTGGTGATGTGCTAGTCACCCTTTTGCTGCTAGGCCAAGTGCCTGAGAGAGACCAACTTACAGGAGGATTTGTTTGGGCTCATGGCTTCAGAGGGCTTGGTCCACGACTGATAGACTACAGCCATGGGCCCGATCACTTTAAGGACTATGCTGAGTTGGATATCATGGTGGAAGCTAGAGCTGGAATAAAGCTTCTTCCTGAAATGCAAGTGCAGCGACCCTGATGCTTTAGGAGTGAGGGATGGGAGACCAGAATCCCAGCATCCCCTCCAACGACAGGGCCCAGTGACCCGCTTTCTCTAGAAGACCCTGCTTGTTCAGTTTCCACTACCTTCCAACAGCACTTAAAGCTGAGACCAAGCCTTCAGTGTGTAAGTCTGAGGAACACTTCAGATTCAGACTGCGACAGGAGGCAATGCTGAGGGTGTCTAGATTGGTTGACGACAGCCCGGCTTTGCGAGTGGCTGGGAAAACAAGGTATCCAAGAGAAAAAAATAGCTAAAGTGGATAAAAGCAAGTTTTGCTCTTTATCTTGAAAGTAATTCCCCTTTGTCACTTCTGAGGTTACTTTTGTTTAGATCTTAATATTTTAATTAATTTGCTTGGTAGAGTCATATTTATTTGACTAAAGTACCACTGCTGCTGCATGTACAGGCAATTTAGATTTATTGTCTGATATACTGTTTTTTTTACCAATTAAGTTAAAAAATGTTACCTGAAAATGTATTGGTTTCTTTTCATTAATTTTTCTGTTATTAATGAGCTCTTTTATTCCTCAAATCTGGGTCTTTTCTCAACTTAGAAAATCTTCTCTTGTGCATATGTAATCATTAGTTCTGGTGAGAAACTGCAGTTTTGGACTTTATATATATATTTTTTTTCAGATTGTCACCCTGATTTTCTTACCTTATATGTCCCCAGAACCTATCAGATTTTTATGTGATTAACATATTTACAAGCATCTCCAGTTTTATTTTTAGAACTCACCTTATAGAGTTGGATCATTCTACGTTCAAAATCCAAATCTACCACGTATTTGCTGCTTGACCTCTGGCAAGGTCAGAACCAGAATCTCCTTGTGCATCAACCAGGAATGAAAATCTTCCTTTTACTTAGAAAATTGTGAAGATAAAATTAACTTACATAAAATATTTTGGTCAGGGACAGGTCTAGTAAGTGCCTGGTGAATCCAGCATTACATTCTCACTTCCTGATTTTGGCATCATTGTTTCTGCCAATTGAATCTCAATGAATTCTGATTTTTCTGTCTCAGCTTTCATGGGATTTGTCTATGTCCCTCCTCCCCTCTCCTGTTACCTTCTGGTGCCTCTTATATTCCCAGGCTTCATCTTATCCCTGTTGGCTACCACTTGCTCTGTTCCTTTGTTTCATGAACTCTAATTTCTTTAGATAATATTAGTATCATGCAACTGATGACTTTTATATATTAGAGACGGCCCAAATCAAGTCTGAAGGCTACATTTTCACCTTCCTTTTTTGGGCTACTGTGTTCTTGTCTTTACCTTTACCTTTCCAAAGAAAGGTTCAGCTGGCCCCTCCCTGGAGCTGCCTTCAGCCTGGGTATTTGTGCAGCAAATTAAAAACCCTTCCAGGAAGGAAGCCAGAGTCATTGAACTAAACCATGAAGCCTTGCAGGAGTCCTGCAGCCGGAGTGCCTTTCTTCCCAGTGTGTGGTGAGACTGGAAAATAAATTGCACCCAGCTGGGAACGTGGTGTGCCTGGGATTCTCCTTCCGGTAGTCTACTTGTATTTATCTGGAACCTTCCGTGTATTTCTTTCTAAACACTTGGTCATTGTCCTGGGATTCTTGTGACATTGAAGTTCAGAGCCGTAGGTGCACCCTGACTCACTGGCGAAGGCTTAAAAGACGCGAACACCTGTGTGCTCAGTGCTAAGTGTGTGCAAAGCATTTGCATTGATCTTTCTGGTCTTCAGCCTGGGCTTGGTCTTGTCAAAGGACTGTGGGTAATTTCATTGTTTGCTCAGCACTGGGAAACTCTGGTAAAGGGTGGGATTGACCCCAGTGGTTAAGTTTCAATTTTCTCTAGAAATTGAAACATGACAATGTCTACCTCCCAAAAGAAACAAAAGTGTGGATGGTCAAAGGTAAATATATATCTTTTCATCTAATGTATAAATATAATAAAATGGCAAAGGTAAATACATAATATTAATGAAAGAATATCATATGACAAAAAATAAATGTGCTGATTGTTGCGAAGAAGTAGAAATTAGGGTCAGACTTAGAAAAAATCAGAAGGCAAAAGAAAGCAAACGATCAAATGATTAAAAATGAATCTCGACTAGGAGAAGCGCAAGAATAGAATAGTGAAACAGTGTTTGCCGCTCATGAATTTGCTTACCAGTACATTAGATGAGATAAATCCCAGCTGCAAAGGAGAGTCCAAAGGTTAACGGTCCCATTTAGGAGAAAATGGGCCCCTTTGGGCCATGGGACCTGGATGCAGTGCCTGCTAAGGCCAGAGTTCAGAGCTTGGAGCTCGCGAGGGTTCGTTTCCAACGCGGGAGCCCGTGGCGGGGAAGCCCCGTGGTGATCCCTCCGGTGCGTCTGGAGACGGGCTGCAGAGGGTACCAATTAACTCCAACTCCACGCGGCTTTCTGCTTTCCCCGTAGCCCAGTTAGCATGCGGAACTGTGGCCCAGAGGGCCCCCCGCCCCTCACACGGAGCTGTGCTCACAGTGGCTGCTCAGTTGGGTTTGAAATTCTACCCAGAGCAACTGGATGGAGGGCTGGCACGTGTCCAGTCATTTATTCCTTAAGATGTTTAAACCTGCAAACTGGACAATCACCCAGCACAGTGTTGGGGTTCTAACAGATCCATAAAATGTGTTATCATTTCATTCTTGCTATATGTAGAACCAAATCTAAGTGTTGTATTTATTCAACTGGTGGAGTAGAGTAATAAATGTAGATGATTATTCACTATCGTGAATTACTATAATATCCACTAATATTGTCTATTTAACCTTAGCATTTTTACATCATGAGCCAATCATAAATAAGCTGCAGTATGACTCACACAAAGCTACACTTATTTAAGAATACAAAAAAGATGACAATTGATAATAGAGCTTCTACCCCTGAAAATAGTCCAGTCTTTATATGCAGGAGACATTACTCTTTCATCTGAAAAGGTACGCCGCAGATGAAATCTAATTTTTTCATTGCTACCGCTAATAGTCAGTGGCTCAATCCCGTCGCTCATGAGGTGGCTCTCAAGTTGCCTGTTAAGCACCCCTCCGTGTGGCCAGCTTGTGGGCCGGCTTCAGAAATCTGCACCGTTTCAGCAGCTCTCCAGTTGGCTCTTTGCAGAAGGTTTTGTAGATCACGCAGCAAGAGCCTCCCATACTGAGGGGGTGAGGTGGGAAGGGGCTTTGGCACCTGCAGGCTTCCTTCCCCTGCTCCAGCTGTGAGTACTCGAACCCCAGAAGGACGCTTGGGCCAGTGGCTTAACAGAGAGTGTGAGTGGGGTGCTGGCCCTCAGAGCCCAGCCCTCCAGCTGCGCCAGGAACCAGACGTGGCATTTCCCTGGGGATCTCAGTAAAAGGAAGACTCTGGCTCTTGAGGCCTGGAGGCACAGGATAGGTGGGAGAGGCCGCATCTCTGCCCAGCTGCCCCCTTTCTGCGCTGTCCATAGACAGGCAAGAAGCTGCCTTTTTATGAGAAATCAAAACAGAAACAAAACCGGAAATGAAAGTCGCATTCTGAGTTACAGGGTGGCCCTGAAGTTCGGAGGGGAGGGGGGAGAGGTGAGCGCTATTCTGTGTGTGAGGCTTAGCCACAGTGACTCAGCACAGGGCTCTCTGCTGTATCTTAGTAGTGATTGTGTAACCCCCCAGCTCGGAAGGAAAGAAGCACAAAGACAAAACTGAGGACACTTGAAGTCATGCCACAGACAAGGATGCTGGCCAGCCCTGAAGCTGGAGGTGTCTGGTAGCCAGAAGGATGTGACCTGTAATCTTTCCCAATACCTGACAGAGGTGAAAGTCATGGCTGGGTTCCCTTCAAGGAGCGGGAAGGTACAAATGCCTAAAAAATCTTTCAGGCATACCAAAGACAGAATGGACCGTCCTTAATGGGCTCTGTAGGCTTGGCAAAGGGAACTTACGTCATAAGCTATTTTGGCCCCATGCCTGCTCTGATCTTATATCCAGCCACAAGTGTGTGAATCAGGTACTTCTCTGCATGTGAGTGTGATGCACACACACACACACACACACAAGCACGCACACAGAAATGCAGATAGTATTAAAGTATGCACAGCATTATACTTATCTGAGCAGCAATGTGCAGACAGACAGACAGACAGACAGACAGAGACAGAGAGATAAATCCAACTATAATGTAATTGCATGCAATTTTGGGGATAGTCTGATAATTCTTACTCTACACTTACTGAAATGGCTCCAAGGCTACTCTCTGTGTACCCTTTATCTCCTCATTAGACAGTAAGTTCCTGGAGAACAAGTACTGTATGTCATAGTTAAGTCGTGCTGAGTACATTTCTCAAGGCTATAGATCAATATAGCTCCTTAAAGGAATAAATAAAGGAATAAATAAATAAATGGACTTAGTTCTCTCGGGCCTCAGGGTAATATGATGTTACTATTGTTCTGTCTTGCTGATTTGGATTAAATATTGAGCCACTGGTCCTCACTAACGTCTCACTGGAACTATAGTTCTCTAGAAATATTTTACGAAATAATGTATAGAACAATCACAACTTACACATATATTTGGAATCTAATATCTATGTCTCCTATGGAAAAAATATTGGCACAATAATAGAATCTCAAAATTTCTTCCAAAATGTAGATTTAACTGTAGACTTATGCACCATATACTTGCAACATACAATAACAGAAGCCAATGTTGCTGCAAGGCTGATAATTATAGAAGACAGAAAATATTTTAAATTTTTCACTTATATTCTAAGCTAGTTGTCATGGTTTGGGGTTCTGCCAGGGGAAACAACATAATGCAGGATACATTTTATAATGTTATTTTGTAAGGAATCACCCGAAGAATCACATACAAGTGCAGGAAATCTGTCCACACACTACACACTAAAGACTCCAGCTGGGGGCCTGGATCCTAACATCCTGCATGAGTCCAGCTGAAGACCTAGAGCTCATAACAATGCCTCCCACAGGGCCAGCTGGAGGCCTAGAGCCCACAACAAAGCCTCATGCAGACCCGCTTCATAGATCTGCACTGGAAAGCCCCAAGGTTCAGTGGTGAGTGGTGGAAGCTGGGAAGTCTGTGCCAGCAGGCTGAGGGATCTGAACTGGAGCTAGGAAGCAATGCTCAAGGTAAGCCCCAGAGCTCCCGCAAAAATACCACAGCCATCCTCAGCAACAGTGGGGTCCTGAGCTCCTACAGTGATGAGGGAAGCTAAGTTCCTGTCAGGAAAGTCAATGGGACAAGCTTCTTCATGAGGCTGAGCAGTGCATCATCTTCCCCTCTGGAGCCAGGAAATGATGCTTAAGAGGAGGACCAGAGCTCCCCCAAAATGAACCACAGCCATTCTCCATGACAATGAAGGGCCTGCGCCCCTTGGCCAATAATAGCCCAGTTCATCAGGAAAGCCAGCATGACAAGGTCACCCACCAGAATAGCCCAAGAGAAGCAGCAGCTTCCCACAGCTCCCAGGAGCTTCTCCAAACTGTGTTCCTAACGTCACTTCCACAGCTTCTCCACTTCTGCCTCTTATGCTGCTGGCAACCATCCTTAGGTGAGCCTTCCAATCCAGCACCACGCTAGTTCAATTCAACTGGGTGTAGTAAGTCAACCACCAGTTAGAAATCCACTGCAGTATTGCTAGATTCTGCTCTGGCAATTCGCTTCTTTTTTGTCTGTCCACCTGAGGGAGTACTCAAACTCAGGACCTCATACTTGCCAGGCAGGTGTGGCGTCACTGAGCTAGAGCCCTAGCCCCGCAATTTACCTTCCTGCACTACCAAAATACAGAGCACGCACGGTCTTGGAGATGAGCTATCATAATTGAGATGAGAGTTTCATCAAGGAGAGTCCAATAGAAATGGCTCCTTCATTTTTAATTCATTTCACTTGAGATAAAAAGAACCCCAAGTAACAGTGATTTAACAAAGTGAAGTTTTTCTTTGTTCAGTAATAGAAGTCCCCTGTAGCCAAAGAAGCAGAATTATAATGAGATGGGCATTACCAGTCATGCAGATAACCCACTACTATTATGGACTACTGGACTATATTGAATTATTTTGCTGAATTCACATACCTACTATACTTAAATGGCAATGGAATACCCATCTCTGACAAAACTAAACAAAAAAAAGGGGATAGAAAGGAAGAATAATTTGTATATACAAAACAGTTAGGATAGATACACAGCTACTTTCTCTTAATTCACTGAGAAGAAAGATTTGTACTAATAG
>NDGN011553717.1:6580-24246 GCA_002564285.1 Tympanoctomys barrerae | reverse complement strand
CAGCCCCGCTTCTCCCATGCAGGCCAGCTCAGTGTGACTGGCAGAGGAACCCCAGGCCGTGGTCTGCTGCAAGGAGAGCTGTGTGCGGGCAGGGTGGGCAGGCCTGGGCTGTGCCCAGAGTCTAAATGACTTACTGCCTGGCTTCCTACAGCAATGTCTGACTTTGCCCTTGAGGAAGGTGGGGTCACAGATGAAGAAGCCACACAGCCTGGAATGCAAGCAGGAGGAAAAAGTCGCTGCAATGACCCAGGGCAATCGGGAGAGTTTGACGCAGCAGCTGAATCACTCTGTGCAGTGCAACTGCCTACCACAAAGCTATGTGCACAGCAGGGTCTCACGAGCAAGGCCTCAACAGTGGTCTCAACAGTCCAGCCCTGTGGGGCTTGCTCCCTGGAGACAGTGGCTGCCCTGTAGGAAACACTCCAAGACCGACTGTGTGCTACCTGCGAAGCGTGCATAGCCCTGCAACTTCCTGCAGGCATGAGGCACCTGCTCAGGCTTGGCAGGGACCAGTACAGGCCAAGGCTGAGTCCTGAGTCACCCCTGGGGAGAACAGCACCTCAGAGAGTGCGGCAGCCTGGGGCGAGGGGCACCACTGTGCTGCAGGCGGTGACTGAGCACCACTCAGCCACAGCTCACAAGAAAGAGCAGCCACAGGGTGGGAGACCCAGGCAGAGCAGGCAGAGCAGTAGGCTGCCGGGAGGATTAGGAGCCTCACGTCTGGCCCTGGCTGGGGGCACAGCTGCCCCTTGATTCCTGGAAGGCTGGGCGGGACGTGGCAGGATCTGGACCTGCAGGACACTGCAGTCAGCCTGACTTGGCACCCTGCCAACAGAAAAGCCCAGCAAGAAGCACACAGGGACCTCCTGGGTCCCCATGGTGCCGGAGTCCATCGTCCCTGGGCGAGGGCTGGGTTAGGGTGGGCGCATGGCCTCCTCTGGCTCTGAGCTGCCAGCCTAGGGGACAGATGAGGAGACTGCTCTGCCCGAGTCCCCGCCCAGCCTTGGAGAACGAGGGAGATGGTGTGCCTAGCAACCAAGCGGGGACCCTGCATCAGTCAGCCTGAAATAGGCCAAGTGGGTGGGCCAGCGGCTAGTCTGCTCACCGCAGCTAACGCAGCCAGTGTACAAAACTGGCCACAGCCAGGAAGTGCCAGGCCGGTGGCTGCTCGAGTGAACACAGCAATCGGACCAAGGAACGAGTCCGTGCAGGCCGGCCGCAGCGCACCTCACGCGGCCCCAGAGCGCTCGGCTCTGCCTTGCGCCTTTCATGCCTTCACATTCAGCACACGCTCAAGCTTTGCCTCCTACTTGTGCCTCTGTGTGTCCACACTACACAGCTGGCCCTGTGCGTCCCAGGAAGCCTTCTTCTGTCCACCTTCTCCAGGGCTGGGACAAAGCCCTGGGGGACTCTGAGGTTGAACCCTGGGAAGAGCCACCCTCTGTCCTCCTGGAGAGGCCCAGCGCCTTGCCCAGCTCTGCTGAGCCGTCCTGGGAGGGACATGTGCAAGACACTGAAGTTCATGTGAAGCAACTTTGGGGGAGGCCCTGGGTGCCAGCTGGACACTGTCCCCGGCCAGGGTGGCACTGTGCACAGGGGCAGAGTGGCACGGTGCCAGGACGAACGTCTCTGTTGGAGGAGAGTGGATTAAGGACAGTGCTTGGGCTGATGAATGTGCCAATCCCAGCCACGGAACCCCAGCATCTGCTGGGCTCACCAAACATCAGGACAGATTGTGTTTTGGCAGTTGCGGTAACGGCTGGCGGGAGGCGGGGAGATCTGCGAGCTGCAGGCAGACTAATGATGTGTAATGATTGAGGCATTTGGCTCCGGCACCAGGTGAGAGGCGATGGCCGGGCAGGGTGGTGCCCACACAGGCGCTGCGGAGCCAGCCGGGTGCTGTGTACACAGCAGGCGCAGAGAGAAACATTAACCGAATCACCAGTGTCCGATCGTTTGTCAGATTGCTGCTTTGGGGAAAGTTTACCTTGCAAACATGCCCACCTGTTCTCCCTGTAAAACTCTGTTTGGGCTGTCAGGGAGTGTGTTATCGGGCCTGTTCAAACATTCCACAGGAGAGCTGGGCTGGAGGGGCGGCACAGAAGGTCCGCAGCTCTCAACCTGAGAAGGCTTTTCCCCTCCTGAAGTGGGCAGGGGGTGGGGGGTGCGCTGTGTGCGTGAGTGGCGCCTGCCCCTGGCATTTACAGGGACGCCCACTGCCAGCGCACGCATCTGTCAGGGGAGATTGCAACCTGAGTTCAATCCCCGGTTCCGGAAAAAAACCCCAAAAACTTGGGAACCTGTCATGACTGCTCTCGAAGTCCCTTCTACTGATGGAAGTGCTGCCGGCTTAACTCCGCTTCTGTAAAAACAAGCTGCGAGTGTACGTTCCAAAGAGCATTCTGCTTCCTGGAAATGACACATGAAAGCACATGTCCACACCATCCCCTCGCTGACACCAGGGCACTTCCCTGCTGGGGTGGCACCTGACGGCCCCAAGACCTGACTCAGGACGTGTGGGACCTGGAGTGGATTGTCAGTGAAGAAGCTCAGGCCAAACACAGGCGAAGATTTAGGAGTTTGGTGGGAACTCGGCATCGCAGTAAAGGATCCTCTACAGGCCTGGAAAGCACAGAGGCTGTGCTCAGGAGCATCAGTCAGGACGAGGGACCACAATTCTCTCCTTATTAATGCTTAATGGTGCACATATAAAGGAAAATCACATTAAAGGCTATACTTCCAGAGTCCACAGAGAAAAAGGACCCAAAGTTGATGACTCACCTGAGCTCACCAGAGCACCCTGTAAGCCACTCCGGCCCACGATGGTGTTTCCTCACAGGCCGGGACTATGTGAGGTACAGAAAGCCAGTTGGGCCTTCTGCTGCATCTTAGACCAGTGCTGGACACACAACAGGAATCCGTGTGCAATGTTAGTTGGTGAATCAACATAAACAGACCGATTGTGTGGTACAGCTACCTGCCTTTTAGGGTCTACATCTAGGGGTCCCCCCAAAGCTTCCGACACGCATAAGTGGGAATTTTGAGAGGTGCCTGGATCATGCATGAGTCACACCAGATTAGCCCACTGATTAGTTCAGCATACTTTGGGTATGATGGTGGATTTCCTGGAGAGGAAAGTGGATGGCACCACCCAGCAGGCTTGCGGCCTAGATGGAACACAGAAGGAAAGAAGGCAGGCTCGCTGCTCCTGCCTGCTGCGCCATGAGCCGTTTCTCCCACGCCATACCACCTTGCCTGGGAGCCAGCCAGCCATGGATTAGAACTTCTACAAACTCTGAGCTAGCATAAATCCTTCCTCCTTGGACTTGTGGAGGTCAGGCATGTTGTCACAGCAATGAGACAATAACCACAGCACTCTATTACACACTCTTCAGGAAGCACAGCCACTCTACCTTCATGTCTGTGGTGGCTCAGCTGCCTTCCACCTGGACAGGCCACCGCGCCACTGTGCAGGGGCGACCCAGTGTACTGGCTCCAGCTTCCCATCAAGGTTGGACTTGGAGAGTGACACTGTTTTCTGCAGCCGTGCCCTGCCTTGCCCGGTGTTGACTGGCCATTTATTTTCAATAACTCTTCTGGGTATTCTTCTGTACATTTCTTTATGCCACATATATGTGAACTCCTTTATTTTAAATAGCAGAGAATAACGAAGGAAAGTTGGCATACATAGACTCAGCCAGTGGAGAAACACTCAGGCTAGACCATGGGTCCCAGCTCATGCTGCTGCTGTGCTAATGCATTTGTGAGTGTTACTGATGGTTTGTCCCTTGTGAAAAACTATGGCAAAGCTTTAAAACTCATATCATTATGAACAGTCATTTAATCAAAATTAGTTTCAAAGTGAGACATTTCAGAACACAAGGGCTGAGTGGCATTTGCAACCTGCTACTCCCGTGTTAAATCAACTACCCACTACAGCAGCCTGTCACATGGGTATGCAGTTCCTAGCCACATGGCTTATAGAAGACACTTCTGGATAGAAAAGTGTCACTTTGGAGTTTTCAATGTGTTGGGCCCTTCCTACTTCCCCTGGCTTCTGGGAGATCTGCCTATTACCAGCTGCCTCAAAGATAAAAACGAACAACCCAGTAGAGATCTACGATATTACACCAAACCACCACATGTGAAAGGCGACTGGCTTCTGGGGTGCTGCCCTGCTCCACTGCCTCATCAATAGCCCACATGCTCTAGGCTGGGGGTGCACTGCCTCTGACATGCTCCCCACTTCTACTCAAGAAAGGGTTCGGAAGGTGTACACCACATCAAGTTAAATTTACTAACTTTGTGTTTCTCTAATCCACTTATCTACGCATTAATCCCGACTCATCCATCCATATTTGTCTTTGTTCAACAATGAATTCATCATGGGCATACTGTAAACTAACCTTTGTTAAAACAAGTGGGTTTTTCTTTTTTACACCTAAAGAAAATGTAAGCTGTTAAATCATGATGTGAGTGTATATAATGTAAGAGTTCTTTAGGTGGTTCTTTTTTTTTTTTTTTTTTGGCAGAACCAGAGATTGAACTCAGGCCCTTGCGCTTGCCAGGGAAGCACTTATTCTACTGAGCCATCTCCCTGGTCCCTCTAAGAGTTTTTTGCTTAATATTTTATCAAATGAGCTCATGTATTGCAAATGCTTAAAAAAATAACAACCTCATGAAAAGACTGTGACTGAGAATGGTGTAATATGATTTCATGTCAAAGTAAAACTCAAAACTCTTTTTAAAAGTGGTTTCAGAGGTTGGTCATGGGTAATTTGTTTTTTAACAAATCCAAGAATAAAAAAATAGCATCATCTTTGTAGAAGCTGCAAAAGTACTGGATAAAATTCAGTATTTAAAATTTAATAAAATATCATAAAATAATATTTAATAGGATATACATATCTTAACCTAAAAATTATCAAATGAAACTAGATAAAAATCTAGTAAGATAGGATGTAATTAATATAAACAAACAACTAGCTTTAGAAGATTACCCCACATTTATTTAGCACCAAACAGAAAGATAAAAGTTGCTAAAAATAAATTTAAAAAGAAAGCTAAGAGATTTGTTAAGGGCCGGCGAGACAGCTCAGCAGACTAAGTACCTACTTAGGCAGCACAGGAACTGTGGTTCGGTCCCCAGCACCACATGCCACACACAGTCCCACCCGCACCATCGTGGCCCATGCCCGTAATCCCAGTGCTGAGGAGGCTGAAAACAGGAGGACCCCTACAAGTCCAAGCTGTGTAGTGAGACCATGTACCAAATACATTTTTAAAATAATAAAAAAAAATCATAAAGTGCTGAAATAAATCATGGACAAGTAACTTTGGCTTTTTAAAAACAGGCTCTTGTAAGGTATTCTAGGCCAGCTTGAACATACTATGTAGACCAGGCTAGTGTCAAACTGACAGAAATCCTCCTGCCCCAGCCTCCCAAATGCTCCAGTGTGAAGGGTGATATATGTGCCATCATGCTCGGCAACTTTGAAGTCAAGAGGCTTTTTAACTAAAACTGAAAGTCCGCATATAATGGGACCTTGGCTCACAAGCTCAGCTCTCTCCAAGGCCCCAGAAGGAATGGATAACACCCAGAGTTCCCCACAAGGTCGACACAGAACCTACCCACTCAATTTGGGTTAGTTCTCATTCAACTTGATTTGAGACCAGAATCGTGGAAAGAATCAAGCTCATGAACTGAGGAGCCACTGTCCAGTAAAATGGCTTATAATTTCAACTACACAAAAATACCAATTTCTACATTAAAAAAACATCATCAGTAAATTACGAAATTTACTAGTTGCCCTTGAGAAAAATGTACTTTCACCTTATATTAAAGCCTATAAGCTCAATATATGAACAGCTCCTAGAAATCAATAAGAAAGTTATCAAGAACTCAGTAGATAAATGGCCAAACACTTAGATAGTCCAATGAAAACAGAGATGCCCAACTTTATTAGTACAGGAGCATTTACTAGGCTGACCCAAGAAAAAACACTTGTACAATGCTCAGTTGATGAGGCAGTGGAGAAGCACTTCCGTACAGTAGAAGTATCAGTTTTATAATTCCTGTGGGAGATAATTTGGCAACATCTATAAAACTGCAATGTCGGGGGCCGGGGAGATGGCTCAGTAGAATAAGCGCTTCGCTGGCAAGCACAAGGGCCTGAGTTCAATCCCTGGTTCCAAACAAAACAAAACTGCAATGTCACCTTTAAGAATCAATGTTAAAGATTTGTGCAAAATGGCACAAGGCTTCTCATATGACATCACTATTACGTATTTAGTACAGGGTCTACAGGATCTCACTATCTAGGTCAGATCCTCCTGTTCTCAGCCCCCAAGTGCTGGAATTACAGGCGCATGCCACCACGCCCAGTCTCAGTGGCTGTCTCAGCATGCCCCAGGGATGGGGCCAGCATGGCACGCCAGGGATCAAGCCCTGGTCCCTGCACTCTGCCTCAGCAGGCGCTTTAACCCACCGAGCTATCTGGCCAGCCCCTGTGTGACATTACTGTAAAAGTGAAATGAGCTAGTGTCCATCAGTAAGAAACACATGATGTAGTATTGAAATACTGCACAGCTTTATAAAAGTGAACATCCTACTAACACGGAGATGCTCTAGTATGCAATAGTAATCAAGAGTGAGGCAGAGCCAGGTACACATGCTACCATGTATGTAGAACAGAGGCTAAGTGTGAGCATGAACATTCATGTCAGCCCTGCCGTGGAAAGCACTGCTGACACACAAGAAGCCATGCATAGTGCATGTCCTTAATATATAAAGAGTTCCTAAAAAGAAAGAGTTCCTAGAAACCAGTAAGGAAGGATTTCTTACAAAGGATACAGAAAAACCAGCAGAGAAACGCATAGTTGGAAAGCAGACTTTATACTAAGCACCTCTCTGTGTTTATTTCTAAGCTATGAATTAGAAATCACTCAACAATTTTTTAAAAATGGATATTAGAGAGTCAAATCCCTTAACAGAACTTTCTTCTATGCTTTAGGCCTTAAATAACAAATGCTGCATGGGCTCCCTTTGCCTTCAGAGATGAGTCACCTTGGACGGGGACGCAGCAGCCTAAATGGGACAGGGTGGTGGGGTGGCGATGGGGGTGGGGCATGTGCTAATGGGCGAGGTCAGCAGGCTGGTTCCATCACTACTAAGTATATTTCCTCCCAGTAGGAGCCCCTTTGAACCCGTGTCCTGAACCTCTCCACTCGGCTCTGCAAGCCACTTCAAAAGCAATACCCTGGAAGCCTGAGTGGTCATTCCCACGGCATCCCTCAGGCCACTTCTGTACCACATCCCCAGGACACTGCAGGCTGCAATGTGAAGGGTGATGTTGGGCACCTCCAGACATGGTTCTCACACAGTAAACCCAGGCAACAGGCGCTGGACCCACATGGCTCACAGAAGCGTTCAGTGGCCACGCATGTGGAAGCGTGTCTGAGCAAGTCACCTCCCACATGAAGCAGACCAAACCCATGGGGGCAGGGCCTAAAGGCTTGGCTGGCAGAAAGCTTCTTCTACTTGCTCCACATTTCTGGAGCATCTCAGCCCTGCAAAGCAGTTGTAATCCTGAGCGTTCCCAACCTGCTCTATACCTCGAACAGGGAACAACCAGACAGGAAAAAGAGGGGCACTGCCACGTCACTTAGTGGCTCTTGGAAACTGCTAATCAGGGCAGGAGCTCCAAGTGCTCCAACTGAGCTGGTGCTCAGGTCCTGCCCCTGGTGTTCGGAGCCCTCTACCTGGGTGCTGCTTGCACCCTGTATCTGTACCAGGCCCTGCTCACCCTAAGCTGGTATCCCTGTCCCCCAGAATGGACCCTGCCTCTCAGGGTGCTGAGGATTCATGTTGGTAATTCCTGCTCCTTTCACTGTGATAACCGTGACAGCACTGATGCCAGCGTCCCCCTGGACTCCATCTCGCCTGCTCCGCAAGCCAGTGACATGGTCCCCTTTCAGCCACCTCTACCGCCTGTGGCTGCTGCTGTCCTTTACTCCTTCTCTTGCTAGAGACAGCCACTGGCCTCGGGATCCTGGCAGCCCTCCTGGGGATCTGGCTGGCTTCCACCCTCTCCTGCACCTACCAGGCCCCTGCAGCTCCCCTTCATCCCTGGTCATCACCGTGACCCCTTGAATGGAGCTGCTGCTGACATCTGGGAGCGCAGGGACTTGGACCTCCCCTTCACCTGCTCCCACTGGAACCCTGACAGGTGGACAGGTGCTGCAGTTGAGGCTGCAATGCCCTAGTTAAGCTCAGCTGCAGGGGCAGCAGCTGCAGGAGGCAGCAGTGATTTTCTCTAGAAGTGCATGAAGTGCAGCTACTGCAGGGAAACCCAAGATGAGGCTGAACAGGAAATTACACCCTCTCCACGGCCCCAGGGGAGGTAGACGGGAGCCAGACTCTCACAGAGGTCCCCGAGACACATGTGGACTCTCGCAACTCAGACTTCTGGCTCCTGTCCAACTCAGCCCTTGGGAACTGCACCCTGGTCAGCTACAGGGGTGACTCCTCAGTGCCCTGGAGTCACAGGGAAAGCAACACAAGGAAAACAATGGCAGTCAGAACTGGGGAGTCCCTGCTTTGGAAAAACTGTGAGATTAGGTGTGACTCTGGACTGGAAAAGTGGCCCAGGAATAACGGTGTGCAGTGGCACAAGCTGGGTCATCGTGCTGCTTCTCGGGGGGCCCTGGGGTGTGCTACAGGCTCCCCAAGCACAGGCAGGGCTGAGGAGAGCAACTGGGTCATGCCCACTGCGGGAGAGTGCAAGACCCACCACTCGGGGCTCTCCACACCAGACAGGACCAGAGCAGGAGGGCGCACACCGCTGCATCTGCTGGCTCGGGCCCCAGGTGAGGCTCGCACCTCGCTGACTGCTGCGCTGCTGTGTGCAGCAGCTACAGGTCACAAGCAAACGTCCTGCTCATTCCTCAGGTGCCCTATGCGTCCCCCGGTCCCCAGCCCCATTCATGCACAAGGCAGGCCAAGCCAGAAGTCATTAGATTTTGTCCTACTGATAAGTAATGAAGTGTTACCTGCTTTAGTACAGCAAGAAACTGGATTCAATGCCTGTCCCAAGCCTTGGGGACGAAAGGCTGGCACCAGACCTGAGAGCTGGAGGGCTGTGAAGGGGACCGGTGCCCAGGTCCTGTCCAGGTCCTCTCCTGCAGGAGGAAGACTCTGTTTCCTCACTGTCTGACCACTTAGTGGTGTCCATCTCAGCGTCTCAGAGGGACGCGAGCAATGCCTGGGGTTACCACCCGCACTGCGCCACACTGCACGCAGGAGAGTACACAGAAGCCCCTGAACCACTGCTGCACGCTGTATAAAACTACACCTAAACCGAGTGGGTTGGAGGGGCAAGCCCGTGGGCACCCGACCAGCGTGGCCTGCTTACCTATAGCCTCCTGGCCACAGCGGCAATGACCTGAACCTGGCACCCGGCCACGACAGCATGGCGCGATGGGCCTGGGCACCGACCCCTCTTCTCGCACCCATGAAGTGGCACTCAGATTGCCTCCTTCGAGACAGAAGACAGCAGGACAAGCAGCCTGCCTGTCATTCCACCAACGTGACTGTCGCCATTCAGCTCTGCGGGGTGATCAGCTCTAGGTCTTAATGCCTAAGTTTCTACTCTCATAAGTGAATTTTATAACACTCTCTCCGAAGGTATTCGCAGATGTGAGCAATTAAGATTGCAAAGTGCTTTGAAAATAAACGAGCCTACCGAAAAGGTGGTATTTAATATTTATAATGATAAGTCTGTGCTTACAGGCTTCATAAACTATAATCACTGGTGCAAGGCTTAGTTTTATGACTTTTTTTGAACTTAACATAAAATATTTTTATTATAAAGTAATTAAATGACGTGTTAATATGCTTCCTGAATGCATCCAGGGTTATATTTGGAAAAAAGTGAGATGTGATTACAGATGCACTTTCAACTGTCTCTGGTGACTTCACACTAGTACTGTGTCACCTGTAGTCCCTGGGAAATCCAGAGGTGGGAACCACAGAAGACTGGCTCGGGTCTCCCCCCGAAGCTCACGGACACGCAAGTGGCACAGTGACTTACTCTTATTAAGACTATTTAGTATGCTATAAACCCAACCACAACCACTCCCTTCCATCCAGTGTAGCTTCCTCTGGCAGCCTGGGGGAGCGCGCGCGAATGGGCCCTCACATGTCTGGCAGACGGCCCTGCTCCCTTCTCCACAGCAGCGCTGGCACACTTCCGGCGATGCCAAGGGAATGCACTGTGCCTTGGGAAGACGAGCTGTTGGGACAGTCTCCACACTGATCTGCAGCCTGCCTGGCCCTCTGCAGGAGCTCAGTGCGGTTTCTTAAACAAAGGGCTTTCCCTCCAGCAAGCGGATGGGTCTACAAAGGACCATGGTCTGATGACAATGACCCGGGCCCACCCTCATCTTTCATGACCACCAGAGGCCACGTTACTGACCCACTCCACGGCTCTTCTGCCACAGGGCACCTGCAGACCCAGGCTTCCCTCAGATGGGAGAGGGTTTAGATGTCTGTCCTCACCTTTCATGAGCACATAAATAAACGTGTGGAAGTCTCACTTGTCAGGTGAGGGTGATGTCCCACAGTCCTCTGGCCCAATGGTTCACTTTTCCCACATAAGGGAACCTGACTTCTATCATCCGCAGCCTACGGAGAAAGGGCAGAATATATTTTCCTCGAAAGGATGATCCTGAAGCCACTTGCCTTCCCACAGCCTTTCATCTTCCTCATACGCTACTCTCTCCTGCAGGCCAACCTAGGGCATTGCTGAACAAAGAGCGCCACCCCATGTCTTACCAGAGGGAACGCAAGTGCGCGCGCATGCCCTCCCTTGGCAGAGGAATCCAAACCCATCTGCGAGAGCAGCTTCTCTAAATTGGTGAAAAAGCCAATGTGCATGAGCCCCCAGCAGCACTCTGCTTAGCCAGGGACCCATTTCCCCTGACGGCTGTGTCCCGACGGCTACATGCAGACGTAGCAGTTGCAGACACCTAGCACCGGCCTGATTCAGGTGTGAGCAGACAGCAGTACTGCCAGGCACCAGGGGTTCGCAGCCATGGCTCAACAGGCGCTCCTCAGCAGAACCACTAGCTGTGCTGGCCTGGACCTGAGGTGAGGACACGGGGCTGGCAGCTGCTCCCCCACCAAAGCTGTGCAGGAGCTCAGACAAGTCAAAGGTGCACACAGGTAGTTCGGTTGCTTCTGTGAGAGAAACCAGCATCCTCTGGACATACTGAGATCGGAGTCATTTCTTTGCAGCATATGTGACCGTCCGGTGAGAGCTAATGTTTACAGGTTTCTGTGAGGGACTAGGGAAGCGTTCCCAAGCACTGCCTCACTGTATCCTGACATCAGTCTAGCCAGCTAGCTGCTGTCCTTACCAGCGCTTTGCGGACTGCCAGAGTTAGCAAGCTGTGAACCTAGTAAACCATGACGCCACCAGCTCTGCCAG
Organism: Tympanoctomys barrerae; assembly: GCA_002564285.1. Taxonomy (NCBI): domain Eukaryota; kingdom Metazoa; phylum Chordata; class Mammalia; order Rodentia; family Octodontidae; genus Tympanoctomys; species Tympanoctomys barrerae. The sequence continues at coordinate 12,757 of NDGN011553717.1, read as the reverse complement.
GGTGTGGCTAGCCCGTGGGCCTGGGAGTACCCCAGGCTTCCCTTGTGCTACCACTTCCTGCACAGGTTGGCTCCTTGAGCAGCCAGTGTCCTGGGGCTGCAGGTGGCAGAGATGTGAGGGTTTGCTGAGAGGACCCACTTTGGGGAAAACCCAGAGGAGGGAGCTCAGGGCACAGGCTGAGGAGGGCGAGTGCAGATGGCTCAGTCTCACTGTCTGCCTGTTTTCCTCTCACTTCTTTTTCACACAGGATCTCAGTATGTGGCTCCAGCTGTGAAAGCCTCCTGGTGCGGGGACTGCACCTCGGTGCCTGCACAACTGGCTTCTGACTGCTGTTTCCTCTGCAGACCTGGCCAGACATGGACAGCAGGGCTGTGATCTAAGGGCAGGGCAGGCCTTCTGTGCGTTCAGTGATGGTCAAGGGCCTGGCGCATAGTGCACCCAACAGTGTTAGTGTAAGATGAACCAGCACACAGCGCAGCTGGCTTCCAGTGAGCTCCAAAGCGAGCAAGTCCGGGTCCTGTGTGAAGTCGGAATGCTTGGCCGCCCCCACAAGCCACCCGCACAGTGCTTATCAGATGTGTTGGGTGACAGGCTTCATTTCCGGTAGGAAACACTAATTAATGTGCTAATTGTGCTGGAAACTGTCTTCTTCAGAGGAAAATCACAACGTTGCAGCCCTCATACTAACAACAGAAAATCAGCTAGTAACTAACAGATAAGGCTCAGACAAGAATCAGAATCAGCTGCTAAAATGGGAGTGTGTGATGGAAAGAACATTTAAAGTGGTTCGGACACCAAAACACACCTTAGTTGGGGGACACAAGGGGGAGACATCGTGTAGCAAAAAAGTAGCCCTATCCTTTCAAATGTGGCTTCCCACGACACGATGGGAGCAAAGGCATTATTGCACCTCCACGGAATACACCAAGGACAACACACTGCATGGGCGCGGCCTACGCCACCAGGTGAAGAAATGGGAGGCAGGTGGCATCGATCATGACGCCGTGTGTGGGCGCCATCCCTGAGGACCAGGCATCACGTGCGCTCATCCGTCCCCAAGCCAGTGCACTGAAGACCCAGCATCACATGGAAGTCACGAGCTCCTAATGCGTACACCACGCACAGGTCTTGCATCCCAAGGCAACAGCTCCTGCCATCATGTGCGTGGCAGTGATGCGTCCCTGAGGTAGCATGCCAAGGACCTGGCTCGCGTGTGTACATCACGCATCCCTGCGCAACCTCCACCAAATCCACCTGCCCTGTCCCAGAGTCTGGTCCGGCCCACTGACCACAGTGATTTCTGAGGAGCTGGCATGAGCCACAGGAGCTTTCTATGTACCTGGCTGGGTGAGAAACAGCTGGAACCTCCCTTCACCGATGTTACGAGGACAGGGAGCCAAAACATGTTTCAGGGACCTGGCTCCCAGAGGCCAGCCAGAATGACGGCTCAGGAGAGTGCAGCAGAGAGCTGCAGAAACACAACTTGACCTTCAAATCTACACCCCCATTGCACAGTCAGTTTACAAGCTCTTAAAATCTGTCTCAGCTTCTGTTACAATCCAAACATCTTGACTTTATAAGTGTTTTCATAAGATTGCTTTACTTGTGGATTTCTTGGATAAATGTATTAACATTTGTTTCTTCTTAGTAAAAGTCCAAATTTTCATCAAAGCTGCATGTGTAAGACTGATGGTTTCTCTCCACTTGTTCTTCTCTGGTCTGGTGTAGGCTGCAAGGTTCTCAGAATATTGCAAGACTGACTTACAGAACCTGTCAAGAGAAGAGGAACTGACTGACCTGTGTCAACACAGTAATACGCAACGTGCATTCAAATGTCTTCTCAACACTCTGGGAACTATTCCTAGAGTTGAGCATGACTTCATTTTTATCTATGAATTCAGAAAAAGAAATATGGGCAAGATGCAGTTACAGAATACAAATTATAGGAAACATAAAAATGCTGAGAGGAACATGTCACCAGTACCCGGATGAAGTTCTGGAGGTTTTATGTAAAGGAAGCACCTTGTCATACACGCTCTCAAATCCAGCATGAGACTTTTAAGTGACACAATGTAACCCCAGAAAGGACCTCCACACCAGACTAACCCAGACAGGCACACAGTCCACACACGGATGCAGGTGCTGGCCTGGCCTGGCCTGTGAAGACATCTGCCTGCCTGCACACACCGCACCCCGTGAGAGGGCCTCCCACAGCCACCCAAGCCACTGTGAGACAGTCAGGCCTTGGAGGAGTCTCTCCCTGAAGGGGCCTCGGGACGACTGCAAGGTATCTGCTAAGTAGTAAGAGTGCCACTCTCACTTTCCCAAAGCTCAAACTTGAGAGTTATAGTAACAGCACACTGAACCACAAACCACAGGCCCCTCGTTTAGGGGAGTGGGCCTTGGTCTTGGGGAGTGGGCAGTTCTGTCCGCAGGACTGCTAGCCATGCCTAATCCACTTCTGCTGCCACAGCTAGGGGGTGCTACTGCACATGCCGGTGGAAGCCAGGGCTGTGGCAGTATGCAGGCACTCCACCAGAGAAGGCACACCTGGAGCACCGGAGGTGCTCAGCTGAGAGCCCCCTCCAGGGTGGACCCCGCACCCCCCTTGGGCGTAGTGTGCATCCAATGCTGCAGTTGTGTTTTCCTGCTCATCTGAAATTCGCAGCGATATGCCTGCCACCTACAAAGCATTAGCTTAAGCCAGGGTGGTGAACTAGGGCAGGCGTGCCACAGCGGACTAGCTGTATCACTGAAAGCTCTAAAAGGCTCGCCTTCACTGGTTTAGACCAACGAAGGACATCAAGAGCTTCCAGAATGTGGAGCGAGGTTTCCATGACAGCAGCTACGCCTGAGCACAGGGGGCTCCGTGGGCTGGTCTGTGTGAGGGCTGCTCAGCTGTGGACCTCTGGGCTCATGTGAAGCGGGTGACACAGGGCCTGTCCGCTTGTGGATCCCTGGGTCTGCATTCCTCCCGCATTGGAAGTGATTAGTTGCACACAACGAATCTGGCTGGACCTGAGCCATCTGCACTCAGCAGGGTCTGCTCCGCGCCCAGGCTGCAGGCCTCAGCCCAAGACAGCTGCTGGTGCCCTCGAGGGGCTCAGACTGCACCTCACGTGTGCTGACCCACCTCCCACGGCTCACGCAGTCCGTACCCGAGTGCCACGTAACTGCGGAACCCTGGAAGGCTCCCATGTCACCTACACCCACTCTGAGCAATGTGCCCATGTGGGTACCAGTCTCAAATGTCCACAAACTTCCAGAGACAGCTCGGTGGCTTAAGAGTCTGCCCGGCAAGCACAAGGCCCTGAGTTTGATCCCTGGTACCACATAAAGAAAAAAAATCCAATGTCCAGAAACTTGCCAGCACCGAGACCACAAAGGCCGGCTAAGACCCACCAGAATCTGCGCGGCTGTGTGTGGGAAGGGCGGTTAAAACATTTCCACAGGCTATTGATTTGGGGGGAATTATTTAAAAATTATTCACACATGCTTTCTGGCAAACGTCACATACTCACTTCAGATACTGCTGATATTCACAAGTATTTTTTCCATGGACAGAATGAATGCTGACCAATTCTAGTGCAACGAGCAATAAGATCAGGTAAAGCGCAGGAGACAGAAGCCTAGCACTGGAAACAGACACAGGGCAGTTAAAGTCTGGCAAACACAAACATCAGCCTTCCCCCACCAAAATCTCTGTGGAGCATCCTGAAGGCCACGGGCCAGACGTGGTCTCCAGACCCCAGGCACCGGCACTGGCCTTCCACCCACCCTCGCCAGCCTGTGCACCAGGGAAGCGGGTCCACAGCCCGACCCAGCCCCATCTCCGGCCCGAGGCCAGCCTGCACTTCACGGCCCAGCCAGGACAAGGGCTCACCGAGGCTCCCGGTCCTCAGCATGGCTCAAACTACCTGAAGCTCAGTAAAGAGCTTTAGAGAAGAGACAAAAGGCTTCAACATGAAAGTGTGTTCAATGTCTACTGACTCAGAGAAAGTCTAATGTAAAAATTCAGATTTCTTTCCCCGACATAATGGCCTACCTCACCAACCCCAGAGTATAAGCCAAACCATCTCCAAAAGCAATCCCCCAATTTCTATCACCAGCACAGGGAACACCACCCACTCAACCCAAATTCTAGAAATTTTCCAAAATGGTCTTTTCTTAGGAGTGTAGCACATTCCAAAATACATGCTGTCAGGTGAAGAAACAGTAAGGTCCACAAATCCAACTTTAGCCGCTAGGCTGTAGGTCCACGCATGCGCCTGGGTAGATGCAACCCCTACTTCTATATACCAAACTCATAAACCGTATTATACAAAGGACGTACCACCTGAGAAGGGTAGGGGATTACGTCAAGACCAGAACTGCATACAGCCGCCTCCCACACCCGCCCCAGCCTACCTGGCGCGCATGCTCAGGTAGTTCTGCCTCTGCCGGGAGCGCAGCCTCCGCTCCTCCCACTGCTGGTGCCTCAGTTGCAAGGAGCTGGCCACCTGGCCGGATACTTGCTGGCAGTGGGAGGCGACACTGCGGAACACAGCCAGCACTTCGAGCACAGCCCTGGGGCAGAAAAGCACGGAGACCCGTGTGCTGCAGAGCGCACGGAGCAGCAGGGACCACCTGTGAGAGACAGCAAGGGAAAGGATTTCTCTTCAGCGAAAGTCCCACCCCCAGGGCACTGCTGCCAGACCCACGCCCACATGGGCTGCCCGGCTTGGCACAGGCCAAATTGGGCGGCAGATACGTGGTAAGAATTAAACAGTAATGTCGAATTGCAGGAGCAGAACAGTACTGTTTCCTAACAGAGGCACCAGCATGTGCACAGCACGCAAGCCCTATCTGACAGCTCTGCCAAGGGCCCCAACAGTGGAATACCCACACTGCCAGCGAGCTTCTGAAATCTGGAACAGAAAACTGCTAAATGTGCTCTCCTTATTTGCTTACTGGGGTTTAACTCTGTCACCTATCTTGCACTCACTCCTCAGCAGGATGGTCATCAAAGACACTAAGAACACGATGATTCTCAGGCATATGGTGACAGAGCTCATGCAAAATTTTTGTAATTAAGGAGTAGCAGGCATTTGTTTCAGTATCTTCCAACCTGAAAAACATAAAATATTTAAAGACACACAGTAATAATAAAATGCCTACATTAGTGCCTGTGCAAAAAAACAATAAACTTAAAATTGAGCTTCCCCAATTATAAAGTGAAAATGGATGCTGATGGTATTGTTTTCAAATCTTAAAAATTAAATTGTCTTTCATTTGCATATTAAAGATAACAGCACTTTGAAATTTATTTTAGCACTTTGAAATTTTAAAAAATGGAAATGGACACCATCATAGAGTGGTAAGTACATAAGACATGGTGTCCTATGTGGACAAAAGGTGATCTGCAAGTCACCCTCGACCTATTCCCATCACGTACGTGTGTCTGCTACACCCCATGATCTGCAGATCTGTGCCGCCACCCCCGCCCTCCTGGGTTCTAGCCCGCTTTGTTCTGTTTGCTGCTGTTTCCAGTGGTACTGCAGAAGGAGCCCAGGGAATCAGCTATGCTAGGCCAAGTCCTTATCCCACCCCTTTTTGAGATAGGGTCTCACTAAATTGCCCAAGCTGGCCTGAAACTTGAATTCTCCAATCTCAGTCTCCCATGCAGCTGGGATTACAGGTACCAAGTCTGGCCACCAAGCCAGACTCCTTTCGTTCTCTCCTGAGCAGTTCTCTGCAGATGCCATTACCCTCCCCACTGAGCCCTGAGACTGGTGCTCTGTCTGCAGCTCACAGCCACAGGGCCTCAGGCTCTCCTGGCCTGCAGCAGCCCATAGGCCCAACAAGCCCTCTCCCACGGGCCCCCAGCATCCTTCCAACACCACAGCAGCTGACAACCTTGAAGGCCACACAGCCCAAGACAGTGACCTGGCTGCTTCCTGACAGGGTTCTTCTGGCCAAGGCAGCAGAGGCCACTTCCTGACGCTCTCCTCACAGCTCAGCACCTGAGAGGAAGCACACAGCTGCTTTCAAAGAGTTTATAATAATATCTCAGAAAACATGTCCCTACCTATTAGAGATGTTAAAATGCTTTCTAGAAAGTATTATCTGGGGGCTGGGAGTTAGCTCAGTAGAATAAGTGCTTGCCTGGCAAGCCCAAGGGCCTGAGTTCAATCCCCG
>NDGN011553709.1:0-14985 GCA_002564285.1 Tympanoctomys barrerae | reverse complement strand
GACAGTTTCAATAATTAGCACATTGTATACATTCTTCCTAGTGGTTAATTGCTGTACAAGATGGAGAAATCCTTCTTGTGTGATTATCACTTTAGGGATAGTTTAGTGATCAAGAGAAAATACAGTGAAGTTAAAATGGTGATAGCCAACTGAGAAATATTATTGAAAATAGATTCATAGTGAAACAAGCTAATTGAATTAAAAAATAGTTCCCTGGGATTAGATTTTTTCCACTTCATCATTAAGTGGCTATTCATTCCCTTTTATCCTTCCTCTTTCACACATGAGGATGTTCAATCTTTTTAATTCTTATTTTAGCAAGTTTTGCTTCTCTTAGATTAAAAACTTTCTCTACCACAGTTTTCTTTTACCTCCTTTAAGTTCACTCATTTAAGTGAACTTCAATTGACTTATTTTCTGCAGAAAATACAATTCATGTTCTTTTCTAGGATTTCATAACTGAATTAAACTTTACCACATTTCCAGAGAAGGTGGAGAAAACTTTAATTCTTATAGGAATATCTCTTATAAGACATTTTTCCACTTTAAGGAAATTGAGGATCAGCGAAGTCACGTAACAGGCCTGCAGCCACAGAGCAGGAAAGGGTACAGCACTAGGCATTGCTGTCCAGCCAGTCTGATTTAGAAGTCCAGGCTCTTTTAAGCACATGAGGCTGGCATTCTATTTAAAAAGGTAGGAATTCAAGTTAATACATGGACAGATTGAGGTACAAAGAACCAGAGGAGTTCCTCAATTTTATAGTAAGTCAGCATTTTGGATGCCAGGAACCAAAACCCGTGTTTTTACGCAAGATAGGATGGGGGGGAGGAAAAATAGCCTTTTTTAAAAATTGTATTTGGAAGGACCCGGGAGATGGCTCAGTACAATAAGCACTTCCCTGGCAAGTGCAAGGAAGGGTCTGAGTTCAATTGCCAGTTCCGAAAACAACAAAAAACTGTGTTTGGTACAATGTCTCACTCCACAGCTCAGACTCATAGTGATCCCCTGTTTTCAGCCTCCCCAGAGCTGGGATTACAGGTGTGTGCCACCATGCCCAGACTTGGTCCCCGTCTCACTGACCCTTAAAATAGCCTTTTATAATAATGTTATTTCTATTTGATGTCAGCATAAGTGTTTCAGAGTTTGAAAAGGTCAAGTATAAGAAAATTGAGTTCATTGTATTTATAAATTTTTATTCTTATTTTTTTATTTTTATTAAAACCTAGTAAAACATTTGTCTTTTTCCTTGAGACTATCACAGAATAAATAAATACATTTTTATATGCTACAAATTGATGAAAAAAAAATTTTTAAGACAGTCTCCCTAAGTAGTCCAGCCTGACCTTGAACACATTACATAGTCCAGGCTGCCTTCAAACTCACAGTGATCTCTTCTGCCTTAGCTGGCCCCAACTGGCCACCACACCTGGATGAAGTTTTTTTAATCACAGGTTTGATTTGATTTTTTCAACTTTATTGTTGTCAGTGTTTTGTTTTTGAGACAGGTCTCACTGTGTCGCCCACGCTGGCCTTGAACTCAGGGTGATCCTTCTGCCTCCGCTTCCTGAATGCTGAGGTTGCAGGCGTGCTTCTCCATGTCTGGTTCTTTCATGTGCACTGAAGTACACATGACAAATAACAACTGTACACAGATAATGTTTACAGCATGATGACTTCATTGACACTAGTTTTGAAGTGATTGGGCTTAGCTTCCCCTGCTCCCCAACACCCTCCATGACACATGCATGACATCTGGAGTCTCATACAGCTTAATTTCAAACATTACTTCCCCTTACGAAAATCATTCAGAGCGCTTTCATAGACGGGCAATGATCATCTTGTTCTCCTTAGGGCTCACTGTTTGCATGAACTCTACTTCCTCTTTTTTTAGGGAAGAGTTTTTTCCTTTTGAACTTCCCTTGTATTGGCTTTTTTTTTTTTCCACCCTCTCCTGTGTTTGTGTTGGCGTTATGCCTTCCATTCCTTTTGAAATTTGGCCCTGTGCCGTGTGCGAGTCAGCACTTAGCCTGGAAGTATCGTTTTCGAACAGTGTCTGAAAGAAAACTCCGCCTCTCACACCCACTACTAATTACCATACTACGTACTACAAAACATGACATTGCATCGTTCACCCATCACTTGTGAATATCTGCTGTCCGCAGCCAGCTCTCATCTCTTCAGAGAAAATGAGTTTGAGCCACATGGAAACTGTGTCTCTGAGCCACTCAAGTCCTCAAGATAGACAGAGATCATCCTGGAAGCCGTGGTTGTGCTCAGCAATAGCTCTTTTGTTTTTCTTCAGTACACTAATTGTTACTTTATCCCCACTCAAGGTAAGGAGATAGCAGAACCTCAGGTTGTGATTTATTATACTCTTTTGCTTGCTAGTCTGATTATTATGATCGTCACTCAGTGCTGTTTGAGAGAGTTGGAAGAGACCTGTGAGTACAAATAATGTAAAAAAAAACTTCTTCTTGTCAGGACATGACTTTTGAAGCTATTTAAGTGTTCTGAGATAAGAATATATTAGAAAGTGTTAAATACTTGTGGCAGAACTGGGCTAAATGGAGAGACTCTCTTGATTAAATCAGTCAGTGGTCAGGTGGCTGGTGTGTCTTTGGACAGGGGAAATGGCACTGAGCTAGAAGTAACAAGAGCTGGATTTTAGTTCTGGATCTCCAAATAATGTACAAGCTGGCTTTCAGCTTGGTGGCAAGGGGAATTGACTTGTTCATTAAGATGTGCTTACTAACTCTAAAATATAATAATTGATCACTTGCCCTCAGAGTGTATAGAACATAGTATTTAGGAATTTAAAAGTGGGTACAATAACTTTGGGCTAGAGTGATCTAGGAAGGCTTCATGGAGGAAGAAGGAAACACATGTCTGTTTGGGAAGCCCCTGGTGCTGATCCGGAATTTCCCATTGAGCTCAGGTCCAAGTTATAGGTCTGCAAAATAGAATTATATACTGGGAATGGAGATAGAGTAGTTCTCTGCAAGTTTTTCCTCTGTTGACCACAGAGCACTAACCCAAGAGAAAATAAGAAAAACATTATACAATTTGGGAGTAAACTTACTTCTGGATCCAACTGAAAAGCAAGCCTTGGGCAAAGTAGCATGGTACATACCATTGTAAGAAAGGGTTGGGATGTGACTGCAGGAATATTTTTCTAAGGGGATTGACTAAGGAGGATTTCAAATATGCAGATCTATCAATTAAGATATTGAAAAGCAATCAAGAAAATATGCAGGTGCATACTAGTTTAGTTAGAATAAGTATGCTGTTGGCTAAATTGTACACAGTAATCCACTAATTTGTAACCCCTAAATGTAAACAAGAGTTCGAAATAAGCATTTCTAATCCTGGTCCGCTCTTTGAAGACCAGAAGTATGAACTTTCTGGAGCAGTGAAGTTTGAGTAGAAAGAAAAGAATGTTAGAATTTCTGAGTGGTTAGAGTTTTGGAGAAGAAGGTTGAAAACAGCAATAACAGATGTTGCAAGTATCTTTTCCTTAAAAAAAAAAAAAAAAACAACCTTGTTTCTTTTGCTACATGTCTCTGAAGAGCATCACATACAGATATCAGTAGCTCCTTCATGTGACTAGATGAGGAGGGAAACGCCTTTCTCAATGGTACCTCTTGCCAGAATCAAACTTGGTTAACCCACATTTAGAGCTGTCATTCTGTATTCTCTTTCCTAAAAAGCATGCAGCTTTTCAATGAAAAATCCTGCCTCCACAGACAGCATGTGTGCTCAATTTAGCACCAAAAGGTAGTTTGGCTATTTTCCTCACAGGATGCTTGGGAGATAAGTTCCCATGGGAAACTCAAAGACATACCTGACAGTGCAATGGCATTAGCCCATGCTTTCCACTTTGCACTGGCCTGCACTTCCCTTTCCACACTGGCCGCAAATAAATATCTTCACAAAAAAAGATTTGAGTGGTTGGCGAATGGTGATTCATTATGCAATAGCTACTTCCGCCTTCTCAATATATTCACAAATCTGGAAGCTTTGTTTCATTTTGTTCTCCACTCTAGTCTTCACTTACAAAGCCCTACTTTCTAGATGCTCTAGATACTAATTGGAGAAGTCTTAGATTGGAAGCTTGGCTCCTTCTAGAAGAACAAAAATTTCTTTGGAAAAGTATTTTTTTTTCTCTTCCTCTGGAAGATATTTAACCCAAAGGACAGACTTTGGGCTCAAGAAATTCAGTCAATCCCTAAGTGAAAATATATTTGTAGAAGTTGTCAGTAAGAAACTAAATGTTTAGGAGATTCTACTGCTTCAGTGAACTGAAGGATGCTTTCAGAAGTGGAAGCTGTATTTGCACTTAAAACCAGAGTAAATCTTCTTTCTAGTGATGATATAATTAAGGCTGGGTTTAAAGAAATAATTATTAAATTTGGCCATTCTGAGCCCAAATGTGATGCCAAAGTGAGGTTATCAAAGGCATAAGCCAAAGTGAAGTTACACGGACAACTGTTTTTTCTAAACTAAACTAAACTAAACTAAACTAAACTAAACTAAACTAAACTAAACTAAACTAAACTAAACAACTAGTGAAAGTCCAATGTGTTTCTTTATCAGTGAGTATTTATTCCTTCCAACTATCACCAAAATTATACATGGAAATTTCTCCCGTGAGGTGGAGGTTGGAGTTTTGAGTATGACAGGCTGAGTTTGGACCTGAGCCTTGGCTCTTCTCAGCTACTTATCTTGGGTTGATTACTCAATCCTTCCCATGCTCATTTCTTCATCTTCAGGATGAACATGCTAATTCCTAACAGTTGTCTTTAGAGCCAGCGAGACAGTACAGTGCCCGACACACTAGACTATTTGTAGACTTTTGGTAGATGGTAGCGTTTCATGTTTGTACCATTTACTATTAATGAGATTACAAGAAGTACACATTTAACATGACCTTGTAACTATGGATTTTCATTGCCAATTTATATTCCTTCTTAACCGATGATCAGGTCTCTCAGTCAAATTGTTAATTTTTCAGACTTTCACTTATGACAATAATTATACAACCTATAGAACCACAGCTCTACAAAAACATGAGAGCAGCCTGGGATGCAGCATCTGGAATTTCTGGTTCTAGCAACTAATTTGTCTATGACCTTCTCTGTGTACTCCATATATCTGCTAGTATCTGGCAAACTATCTATGGAATATATTTGGTGCTCATTTATATTTAAATTGTTACCTAATTGCTTCATAAATGTAAACATGCCTTTTAAAAAGATTGTAAATTTCTTCAGAGGCAACAATCACTCATTAAATTTGTCTTCTTTGCTTACAGTGCTAGTATTACATTGAGATATAGATTCAGTTCTTCATTATGATTAGTGTCATTGCCAAAACAGTGAATATTTATTAAGCAGGCTCAGACAGGATATCTTGGAAGGCCCTTTGCAGCGAAAACAATCTCATTAACAGTCACAAGCTTCCGTGAGAGCTTTGTACTATTAGTACCCCCATTTTATAGGTAAAGACTTGGGGCTAAGGGTGTATGTGTAGGGCTGTGGATGCTAGGTGGGTGGAATGCTTGTCTAATATCTCTGCTAGGCCCTGGGTTTCATTCTCAGTCTGGCGGGGTGAAGGGTTCTCATTACATTCTCATTACCTACTGACCAGGGATGGGACAAATTGCAACATCTTTTCTAAGAATACCCAAACAAGAATGAAATAATTGCAAGAACAGAATCCAATGCCAGGAAATCCAGTGATTCCAGGGAATCCAGTGATTTCTTTTCTTAAAATTGTGACTTCCAGACTTTTTTGGATTGTACCTCTATCTCAATAAAATGTTTTCATTATAATTTCTAGCATATGTATGGTGATTATTATGTTATATACAAGTATCAATACTGTACACTAAACAGATACTGTACATAAAATGAAAGTTCACATGGATAAACCAGAGAGTGTTTGATATACTTTTTCAGAGTAAAGCCAGTTTGCTTTTAGCAACATGTTTTATGTTCTATAACACATTAATACTTAATATAAAGATGCCAAAATCATTGAAATAATGTTTTAGTAATTTGATAAAGGCACTATTTTATTTGCTTGGTTAAACATTTTGTGATACAGCGATGTGAAATCTATATGCTAAATTGCTTTAATTTACTATACAAAGAGATATAGACCAAAATGATAGAATGTATATTTTATGTTTGCAAAATATGATAACAGTATTCAATCCATCATTTGATCATGTGACATTTTTCATTAAATTAACATTGTCCCTTACACTGTATATCTTTTCCTCCTCACACATTGAAATTCCAGTCTGTAATTATGGCCTCTCCCTTGCATAAGCTCTCTGCTTACTTGCTTTCCTCTTCACTGTATTTTTGTAGCGCAGTCCCACCTATGGAAAACCTCCAACACTGATTACTTGCAATTGTTCCATGTTTCTGAAGAAGCATGCAAGATCTTTCTGAAAGGTTTTAACATTAAACGTATGACTCCTTCAGTGTAGGACCTTTAATGCTGCTCCCAATCCCTTTATTCTCCTCCCAATCCCTTCATTCTCCTCCCCTGGAATATTTCACACTTTGGTTGCTCATCGAATATCTTATATTTTTCCTCATTCTCATTATCAATGGGTAGATTTGCCTTCAGGTACCCAGAAAAAGATAGAAGCAGGGGAGAAAAGAGATCCAAAGTCTCCATATTTACCACTTGTTTGAGACTGTGTTCCTATGTGTGTGCATTTTCTCTTGCTTCTGTATGAACTGTCCATGCATCTACCATGGCAACCTACACAGTAGTCCCTATCCTCTCTTACCTATTCAAAGATTTTGTTTCTATGAGTCTCTTCCATCCTTTATATATCACTCCTTCTCCATTTCACTGAAATGGTCCTACTATTTCTCTTACATTAAAATGAAACAGAACCAAAATAAACAACCTCTTTGACCTCCCAGGTCTAACCAGGTTCTATTTATTTTTTCTACTTTGGCTAAAGCAAAATTCTTCCAGTTTCTCTTGCTCCATTTACCACCAAATACATTCTAATTCAATATCCACCTTATTATTACATCATAGAAACTATTTCTATGAAGAACTTCATTGTATACCATATTGATAAATCCACCAGTCAATTCACTGTTCTCTTTTTTGTTGATTTACCAGTAGCATTTGACTCCAGCAGATCATTCCTCTTCCCAAAATACTTTCTGTCTTTGCTTTCCAGATACCACAGTCTCCTAGTTTCTTTCAAAGTCACTGGTCTTTCCTTTCCCTTTTGTTTTCAGTACCAGGGATCAAACTTGGGATCCAGGCAGGCGCTTGTACCACTGAACTATATCCCCAGCCCTAGCCTTTCTTTCTTTCTCTTTAAATTCTTTCTCATTCACTATAATCTAAATATTGCAGTACCCCAGTATTTATCTCTGCCTCCACTCCCTGAATTAATAGTCTCATAGAACTTCATGGCTTAAAGCCATGACCTAAAACTGGTTAAATTTGTATCAAGACCTCCTTAAATTCCAGTTTCATATAGGTAACTGCCTATGGGACTCCCTTACTTGAATAGCCAATCATCACATTGTGTCTAAAACCAACCTCATTGTTCTCTTCACAATCTGTCCTGCTTTAAATCTTGCCAGTTCAGTGATTTGCAACCTGCTCTTTCCACCTTGTAGCCCACATCTTGAGACCATCTTTGCCACTTCTCATTCTCTTACCTCAGAATCATGTCAGAAAATTCAGGAGGCCTGGGCATACAAATGCTCGTCACCACCTCCACTGCTAGCACCTTGGTCAGAGGCATCAAGTTCTCTTGCCTAGAAGATTACAACAATCTTGTGTTTTACCTCATTGCATTTGACACTGCCTCATTTATTTATAGCACAGCAGTGAGAGAGATCTCTAAAATATGCAAATCTGGAAGTTCATAAAACATCTTTTTGCTACAAAGAAACCAATGAACTTCGAGTACAAACTTTTTTTTTTTTTTTGTGGTTAGGTCTTATCTTACCAAAAAGTGTTTTGGAGCTTTTAGTATTGAAAATACTTGTATTTGTAAAATTAACCACAATAGATGATATCTTTTACCATGTAGACTATAGTATGTTTCAGCAGTTTGAAACCCTCAGATCTGTTTCTGAAGGTATCTCAGTTGCTGTATATGACAGGTAATTACCTGAATATTAAGTAACAATGGCTATCAACCTGAATTGCCAAGATATATAGGGCTCAATTTCTTTTTATTTTATTTTATTTTTTGTATTTTAGGGAAGGGTCTACAGGGTGTTCAGGGTCTCACTACCAGATCAGACTCATAGTTGTCTGCCTGTTTACCGCCTCCTAAGAGCTGAGATTACAGATGCGCACCACCATGCCCAGTCTTAATTGCTGTCTCAGTGTGTCCCATGGGCAGGGCCTGCACAGCAGACCCTGGGATCAAAACCCTGGCCCCTGTGCCTGCTTGCAGGTGCTTTAATCTGCTGAACTATTTGGCTGGCCCTTCTTTTTATCTTATGTAAAGACGAACATAAATAGAAGCTCCATTATTTTCTTCTCATATGTCCATAGATCACTCTGTGGTTCACTAAGGTGTGGTTCCTCAGACTGCTGTTGACAGAAAATTACAGTCAAGAGGCAGAGGACCATGATCCAACATTTGTCCTGTAGCTCTAGGGAAGGTAAATGAAATGAGAACCTAGCTTTGGAAAAAGAACCAAAAGGACATCTAGGTAATAAAAAGTAGCTAGCCTTCTGCAAAGGGAAGCTGAGAATGGAATACAGGGTAGGCGGAGTGATCCTTTCTTATGACTATGGCATAGTAGTTTGATTCAGGAATGTAATAATGTAAATAAATCAATCAAGAGAGTAGCATTACTGTCATTATGCTGACCAAATTCTCCTTTTTCTTTCACAGCGGAATGCTAAAGAGTTCTGCATAGCTAAGTTTGGTGAGTATCCTTTTTTACTTTTCTTATTTTTTGGTATAATAGAGGAGGTGTCTACTCACAAGGAGGCCTCTATTTTCTCTTTTGTTCATTGTTTGGTACTATTTAGAATTATTTATCATTTGCTGAGCAGCAGCCTAGGAGCAGAAACTTCTGGAGGTGAACCAGAGTGACGAGCCCGTGCCCTGAGGAAGCTCATTTCAGCTCACATGTCTGGGCAGGAAAGCACATTACATTGAAAAGCTTGCAAATCAGAGATACAGGAATCAATTTCTATGTTTCACTGAGAAGAACAAGTTTCAAATATCTACAGTGTTTCTTCAAAGTACAGTTCACATACTGCTAATATCCATTAGAACATGTGGGGGACACAAGGAAAACAATATTAGTATTAGGAAATGTAGAGAAGAGAAAAGAAAGCTAGGAATGGCCATTTCCTCTGCTTGTTTCTCTTCTTGTTCTACTTCCTGGGTCACTTTCCTTTACAGTCAGTAGATATTCAAAACTACATTGCAGTTTATAGTATCCTGAGTCTTGGAATATGTCTTACAATATATGCAATACTTTAAGTGAATGAATTTTGGTTGTTCGTAGGTTTCAGGACAAACAAATGCATATTTTCACCTGAGAGCACATTAGAATTAACTACAAACTCTGCAGCCATTGTGTTCCTATATAATTTAGATTGCTAGGTTGCCATGGTTTGTGGGGATTAAGAATTTTTTTTATTTGTCCCCACCTTTGTGTTTCATTTAATTTTTTTTCATTGAAAAGACTAGAACTCAAGGTATGCTTTAGTTGCTCAATGATGTAGTAAAAATTGAGAAGCTCAGTAGTTGAGTTATCTTTAACTGACCCCATCACTGAATTAAGTAGGAGGAATAGTAATAGTTTTTCTTGGTGAATCACCTATTATATGTCAAGGAAGAAGAACTTTACTGGATACTGTGCTCACTGGAGATATAAGAGGGCATGTTTCCTGCTTCAGTCTCCTAAGAAACAACTTTCCAAGTTTTATATCAGTAATTTAAGTATTAATGAGAGTTTGAGTTGCAGTGTTACTTCTTTTAGGGCTCTTTTTTTTTACCCTTGCCACCACAATCATGCAGAATAAGAGAACAACCTAGATCAATATTTTGGATGACGAAAGCATATCCAACGGCCCTGAAATCATACAGCTTTCCCAAATCACTTAACATTAGGTGAATATTTATATGGCTCATGTGCCTTTGGAAGTGATTGATAAGGTCTTGACACTTTAGGATGACATTAAAGTAGGAATACTTGACTTACATAGTCAAGGGATATCTATTTATAAACTCATGGATTGACCATTATTTTTGGAAATTTGGGGTGATGACATCTGAAGTGGATTCTGAATGGTATATGCATATAAACTGATTTTAAAAATCCACATTTAGACAGAAAATACCTTATTCGGGAACACAGTGACTCCTCCCAGTCTTCTCCACACTGAAACAAGGTGCAGAAACATTTTTGGGTGTTTAAAATACAACAATGAACCAACTACAGATGTTCTCAAAGATGTTATATTCAAGTGGATGAAAGAGAAACAATAAAATAATGAACAAATTATAATATGCTAAATGCTTATTTCTGCTTTAAAGAAAAACTAGTAAAGAGGCTAACAGGAGGCACTATTCTATATGAATTGATTAGGAGAAGTGTTACCTTGATACATAGCAGACTATTTAAACATCAAATCATGGAAAATCATTGGTTGCCAACTCTAGTTGTTACAATCCTGGTATGTATTTCCTTTCTCCTTTTCTCGCTTCTTCTTCTCACAAGTATTAGATAACAAGAGATGCAGAGCCACTTAAATCTCTTTCTATTCCCAATCCATTTATTTAACACTCTCCTACCAAGAGATGCAATTAATCTAACACAAAGATAGCACTAAATATATTGTAATAGTGGTTAAGAAAAATAGCATAAACCAGGTAAGTCTTAAAGAATTTGCTAAAATGAGAAAGAGGATAAAATAATAAACATGATTTGCATTTTTTCTCCTCTGTAAATTTCTTATAGGACCTCTACCCTCAAAATGGCAAATGGCATCACCTGAACCTCCTTGTGTGGTTAAGATTTCTGATTGGGAGCTGAAGATACTTCAGAATGGCTTTTACTTAACATACGGACAAGTGGCTTTCAATAGAACTTACAAGGGAGCAGCTCCTTTTGAAGTGTGGCTACGGAAGAATAAAAAACTTATGCAAGTTCTGACAAACAATTCTCAAATTGAAACGTTCGGATGGATTTATGATTTACATGCTGGAGAAACAATTGACTTGACATTCAATGATGAAAACCAGGTCCTCAAAAATAACACATACTGGGTGCTTGCTTTAATACCAAATCATCCATTCATCTCCTAGCACTTTGGTTTGGTCTCTTCATTTTCTCCAGCATATGCAGTGGTGCTTCTCAGGACTTCGAAGGGGCAGATTGTCAGTGCTAATAGTTTGCATATACTGTACACATCAACACAAACAGAATTCCTCTGCACGTGAGACTTTCCTTCATGCTTTCTAGGAAGAGACTCAAAGAAAAGGCCAAAGTCTTTTGGTTATCTGAGGTAGTGTCTGTAAAGATACTTTAGTAATCCAAGATAAAATGAATGAGAGTGGAAGAGGACAGGAAATCCTCAAAGATTCTTTGAATAAGCTTTGAATCTCTAAGTAGAAAAATGAAGTCTTATTTCCACAGGCACCTAAATTGGTTTGCACAAAAGAGAAGGTGGTAGACTGCCCTTCTTCTCACTTCCTTAAGCTGCTTTACTTTATTCTTCAATAATCCCATCTTCCATCCTCTGAGACCCTCTTAGTATGGTCAGACTGCTGAGGTGGCCACAGATATGCCAACAGCACCTTACTTCAGGTGTTTTCCTGTAAAGAGGATGGAGAGCACTCTGAGAATCACTGGAACAGAAGTGAGTAGGTCACTTCTGTAGAACGTGGTTTGTCTGGCAGTCTGCTCTGGTTCCATCATACTCAGGTGCAAGGTATTTTATTAAATACTTGGTCAAAGGAATCATTCTGAACCTTTACCCATGGGTTCACTCTCTGTGTCTCTGAACACTGCCAGTGATGAACTAAATTACCACTAGTAATCATTACAGCTAAACTCAGAAATTGACCTTAGTATTGGTACATTATGCTATTTGATGATTTCATATTTTTAGCAGGCTTTTCTCAGTTTCCAGAGTGTTCTTATATCACATGACAACTTCCTGCAGGCGGGAAGTATTTTTGGCAAAATTTTAGTAGTGAGAATATAGATGCTGATGGAATGGATAGATATCTTGACTCACTGAGGAGATGGCCTTTTTGCTTTTACATATTTATACTGTCTCAGCTTTATAATTGGTATTTATGCTGTCATGTTGTACATCACTAAAATTTAGCAAATTCGTTTTTCAGGAGATAGAGCCCCCTTTAGCCCAAGGTGGGTGAAGTGAAGTTAAAATAGATTTTCCTTTACTATAAATCTTATTTTCCCTGCTCTGCCTGGATCAGGGAATTCCAGGATGCTGCTCAGGACTTGCTCCAACCAAATCCCCTTTCTCAAATTAAAGACTATATCTCAATTAAATATGTTAACCTGCAAAAATAGTAAATACTCAATTCAAAAATTTTGACAGTTAATTTAGGTATTTATATGTTCTTGTTGAAGGGTCTGTAATTGATGTAAATTTGAATCAATTAAAAAATTTCATGGACAATAGTGAAACCCCATATTATGTTAATTAATATAATTATAAAGCTAACTTAAAATATTTGTATTGCATACAATAAAAATTACTCGAGTCAGGCTAATCTTTTTTTTTCTTTTAAAATCTGCTGAGTAACTGTATAGCTATGGATCCAATCATTTGTATACAAATATTTTTATATTTACATATCTTTTCGGGAAATTAAATTGTGTCACATGTATTTATAGAAACTTGTTAGCATAGTTCTTTGTTGTTATAAGCAGTAGTACCCTGGAGTGGGCTAGAACTAAGTCAACTCCTCTCTGTTCTTGCATTGTTCCTGCGATGATCAAGGTAGGCAAAGAGAGACAGTGAAGTTACTGTACTCACAGCCCATGCCCACCATAGTGTCGCTTCTCAGGGCAAGCAAAGAATTTTGCACTGTAGGCAGAGGGATGGCTACTGGCAGAAGTTATCAAGATGTCATTGGTGTTACAATTCCAGCCCTTGTTTACATTATGTGCTCTGTTTTCTTGTATTTTCAAAGTATAATAAAAATATATTAATACTTGGACTGTAATTGATTCATCCTTGGCTTTCAAACTACACATCCTGATGTGGATAAGCCAGCTACATCAGAGAAATCCTTGGGTATAGAAACATGGCCTGGCAAGTGCTAGGCACGAATGCAAGCTGGGTGCGATTCTCTCTCTGCCACAGCTGCCCTCCTTGCTCAAGACTGAGACAGTTCCTGACTTCCACCAGCCTGTCCCTCCACCCTGCCTATTCTTATTCTCAAAGCCATTGCTGAGTTAGATTATTTTTCCTTCTGTTTTGCCTCCTCAAAGCTGATCAAGCACAGTATAGTACCAGCGATTAAGCATCTGAAGTGGGCAATTAGCTCACAATTGATATCATCTTGGGTGCTTGGTAGAGCAGAATCCTGAGATGAGCAACTCCAGATTGCATCATGGAGCTGCAACTGTGACCTTTTTGTTCTCTTCCAATGAAGCAATTTCATGTAGCAGAAGGACATTTTTTAATAGAGAAGAAAACCAAAACTATGAGGAACTGATGAGTGAGCAGTCTGAGAATGGCTTCGAAGTAGAAACTATAAATGATGCCTAAAGCATGCACATTCTTTGACTTAAAAATATGCACATCTCTTCCAGGGTTAACTTGAGACTCCACGATAATCACTCTTTATAAGTTCCTTTCTATTTCCTGGAGGAGTACATGCATACTTTGCCCTGAAAATTAAGAGAATAGAAGCCCACTTCAATATATCAAGAGTCTCCTGCTCCAACAACAAGTTGTAAGTCAGCCTCTTCTTTTTGACAGATTTCTTAAGTGAGATCCGACTAGCACACTGTTAGTTTTAGCTTTTTCAGGCAGGGCCCATGTGCCAATTCTTTGTATATCCTAATGTCAAGACATATTCCAAAGGTCCCCGTGAGGCTCGCTTGAAACATCCTGATCAGCCTTAAGTGTAGAGAGGTCCATTGCTACCTACTTTTCCTGTAAAAGGAGTGGTGAATAGCTCACAGGTGGCTACAGTTCTCTGTGACTGTTGTCATTAGTCTCAAAGCCTTCTGAATCTGCCTCATTTTATATTACTGATCCTGCTGAAGCATCAGAAAGTGGGAAAGAGAAAGAGGTGACTTTTGTTTCTTTTATTTTGCATATTTCAGGGGAAAGAATTATCTTCATCTCACTTTGGTATCTGCATTCATACTGTCCCAGGTAAAATGGAGTCGGGAAAAATTCTACTGTTTAACACTTAGTTTTGCTCTTACATGTCTAAAAGGTATATATGAGGGATTTATAATAAATAATCTCCAAATCATGGATCACCAAAATGAGAGCCAAATTAAAAGGGCGAGTAAGAACATGAAGGAAAAGGAGTAGACTGGGAAGAGGGGGAGAAGCAAGGAGAGAGAATTAGTCAGCCAATTTAGACTTAAGAAGGTTCTTAAAAATAAACATAAAATATTATTTTCATTTCTTGATAGTAAAGAAAAATGAGAGGAATATGAAGGAGATAGAGTGGCTTCATATTCTTTTTCAAGCACATAGACCCCTTCCACTTTTTTTTTTTCCAAGTGCAGAATGTCTCAGGTCCACACTGAGTGCTCTAGAAAGCAACATTCCAATGCTTCCATCATAGAATACAATCATCATCGCCTTTAATTAGAAGTTAAGAGTGCCACATGGGGGCTGTGTAGGTAGCTCAGCCTTAAGTGCAAGTACAAGGTCCTGAGTTTGATCCCCAGTACAAAAAAAGAGAAAGAAAGAAAGAAAGAAAGAAAGAAAGAAAGAAAGAAAGAAAGAAAGAA
>NDGN011553705.1:0-16057 GCA_002564285.1 Tympanoctomys barrerae | reverse complement strand
TTCTACTGAGCCAACTCCCTGGCCCCTAGAGTAGGTGGTTTGAATGGAACTTGCAGTGCTAGATTTTTAGGGGTCTTTACACTGATTTCCATAATGGTTGCACCAGTCTGCATTCCCACCAGCAGTGGGAAAGATTCCCCTTTCTCCAAAACCTCTCCAACATTTGTTGTTGGTTTATTTTTTATGATAGTCATTCTTTCTGGGGTGCGATGATATCTCAGTGTTGGTTTAATTTGCATTTCATGGCTGGCTAGTGATGTGGAATATTTTTTCTGATATTTATTCATTTCTTTAATTTCATCCTCTGAGAAGTGTGAGTTCATCTCAGAAGCTCATTTCTGGATTGGTTCTTTAAATTTTGGACGACTATTTTTTTTTTTAGATCTTTATAAATTCTAGAAAGCAGACGTTTGTCTGAGTGACTATTTGTGAATAATTTTTTCAAATTTGTGGATTGTCTTATCAGTTTGTTGGTAATTTCTTTTGATGTGCAAAATCTTCTAAATAAGATAAAGTTCCAGTTGTTAATACTTTCAAATGTTACCAACGTGAATTCATTTTTCTGCATGAACTCTTTGCCTAAGCCTATGTCTTCAAGAGTTACTCCTACTTTTTCTTTCAGAAGATTTAGTGTTTCTGTTTTAAAGTTTAAATCTTTAATACACTTTGACTTTATCTTAATGCCTGGTGATTGACCTTGGTCAAGTTTTAGTTTTCGGCACGTAGGGAGCCAGTTTTTCCAGCACCATTTGTTAAAGAGGCTGTCATTCTTCCAGTGAGCATTTTTAGCCACTTTGTCAAAGAAAAAGTGGCTGAGTGTGTTTGTAGAGTTCCAATCTGTTCCAGTCTGCGTGTTCCAGTCTGTTCCATTGATCCTCACGTCTATTTTGTTGCCAGTACCATGCTGATTTTACCACAATAGCCTTGTAGTAAAATTTCAATTCTGGAAAATATAATGCCTCCTGCCTTATCTTTGTTGCCCAGGAGTATCTTTCATATTCTAGGTTTTTTCTGGTTTCAAATAAATTTTAGGAAACATTTCTCCATGTCTTTGAGGTTTGTTCATGGTAGTTCAATACAGATTGCAGTAAATCAGTACAGCAATTTTGGGCATATGGCCATCTTCACAAATTTGGATCTTCCTATCCAGGAGCAGGGAGTATCTTTCCATTTTCTGAAATCCTCTACGATATCTTCTTTAAGAGTACTGTGTTTTTACTTGAAATGATCTTTGACTTCTTCAGTTAGATTAATTCCAAGGTATTTCATTTTCCTCAGTGCTATTGTAAAATGAATTGATTTTATAATTTTCCTCTCAGTGTGTTTGTTCTCTGTGTAGAGGAATGCTATTGAACTTTTGGGTATTGACTTTGTATCCTGGTATGCTATTGAATTTGTGTATTAATTCCATTAGACTCCTGGAAGATTTTTTGTTCTTCCAAGCAAAATATCATGTCAACTGCGAATAATGATAATTTATCTTTATCTTTACCTGTTCTTGTTCCTTTTACTTCTCTATCTTGTCTAATAGCTCTAGTTAATAATTATTGATCTATTTTGAATAGGAGTGGTGATAGCGGACAACTTTGTCTTGTACAAGATGTAACAGTAAAAGATTTCAGTTTTTCCCCATTTAGAATTATGTTAGGTGTTGAGTGGTCCTAAATGACTTTTAACAGATTGAACTAGAGTCCATATATATCAATTTTCTGCAGGACTTTGAAAATTAATGTGTGTTAGACTTTGCCAAAAACCTTTTCTGTATAAAATGAGATGATCATATTGCTTTTAGATTTTGCTCTATAGATATAGTGTATTACATTTATCAATTTGCAAATATTGAGCCATCCTTGCATGCCTGGGGTGAATCCTACTTGGTTGTGGTGTATGATCTTCTTGATGATATGCTATATTGTATTTACTAGGATTTTATTGGAGATTTTTGCATCTGTGTTCATGAAGGAAATTGGCCTGCAGTTCTCTTTTTTAGTTGAGTCTTTCCCTGATTTTGGTATCATTATAATACTTGCCTCCATGAATGACTGTGTTGACTGCTTCCATTTGAACTTCATTGAAGATTTTTAGGAGCATAGGCATTATGTTTTCCAATAATTTCTTAGAGAATTCAGCTGTGAATTGATGTGGATCTGGACTTTTCTTTGTCAGTAGGTTTTTTTTTTTTATCACATATCCTATTTGTTGCTGTTATTGGATGTTGTTATACTTTCTTGATTCAATTTTGGTAATTTGTACCTTTCAAGGAATCTATTCATTTCATCTGTGTCTTCTATTCTGTAAGAGTAAAGATTCTCAAAGTAGGTATTGATAATTTTCTGAATTTCCACTGGCTCTGTGGTGATTACACCCTTTTCATTCCTTATTGATTGTACTTGAATTTTTTTCTTTCCTTTTTGATGAGATTAACTGGGGGCTTATTGATTTTATTAATGTTTGAAAGAACCAGCTTTTTAAGCCATTCATTCTTTGAACTGTTTCTTTCCACTTAATTGAATACATTTATTCTCTAATTTTTATGTTTCTTCCCGTCTTTGGCCTCTAAGTTTGGTTTGCTCTTCCTTTGCTAGATTTTGGAGGTGCAGCATTAGGTTGTTTATTAGTTCCCATTCTGTTTTCCTAAAGTGTGAGTTCACAGCTGCAAATTTCCATCTGAGAACTGCTTTTATCACATCCCATATATGCCAATAAGTTTGCTTGAATTGTCAATGAACTGTACATATTTTTTAATATCTTGCTTAATTTTGTCTGTGATCCACTATTTGCTGAGTAGAGTGTTGTTTAATTTCCATGCATTTATGGAGTTTTTGTCCTTTATTTTGTCATTTATTTCCAGTTTCATTGCACTGTGGTCCAATAATATGCATGGGATAATTTCTGTTTTTCTGCAAATACTTAAGCATGACCTATGGACTATTATATGCTCTATTTTAGAAAATAATCCATGTGCAGCTGAAAAACAGCATGTATTAAGCTCTATTTGGGAGAAACACTCTGTATATATCCTATAAGTCCATTTGTTTCAAGCTCTGTTTCAGTTCTACTACTTGTTTGCTAATGTTTTTGTCTGCTTGACCTATCGTTTTGGGATAAGGGGGTGTTCAGATCTCTTGTTAAGTTTGTGGTATTGGATAGTACAATTTTCATGTCCATTAAGATTTGTCTTATATAGTTTGGTGCTCCCATATTTGGTGCATACATATTTATGAATGTTACCTCTTCCTCTTGAATGTTTCCCCTACCAAGTATATAGTGGCATTCTTTATTTCATTTGATCATTCTTGGTTTGAAGTTGAGGCTGTTAGAGAACAAGATTCCTACCCCTCCTTTTTTCTGAGGTGCTGGATCATGTAGCATTGTTTTCCATCCTTTGACTTTCAGCGTATTAATTTTTTATGAGTTGTGTTTCTTTTATACAGCATATTGTTTTATTGTGTTTCCTAATTCACTGTATCAGTCTATTTATTTTAATTGGTTATTTACATCTATTTACATTGATGGTTAATTGAATGAGATGTATTGACTTATGATTGACATGTTATTTACCAGCTACTGTTTACTCCTTTTTCTCCTGTGCTTAATTTTTTGCCATATTTAATGGGTTCATTCTTTTCTTGTTTGTGGGTTGTGATCATTTTGGTCCATCTCTAGAACATCTTTCAGGAGCCTGCGTAGTGTTGGCTTTGTCATCATGAAATTCTCTCATTTTTCTTTCTCATGGAAGTATTTCACTTCTCCATCAAACCTGAAAGAGAATTTTGTACGGTATAATATTCTGGGTTGGAATTTGTTTTTATAGAGAACTTGAAGTACACTGCTCCATGCTCTTCTTGCCTTCATGGTTTGTGAAGAGAAGTCGGCCTTTATTCTGATGGGTTTTCCTTTGAATGTGATATGTTTGTTTTCTCTATCGGCTTTCAGTATATTTTTATTGTGCTGGATTTCTGGGGTCTTGACTATTATATGTCTCGTGTTTTTAATTCGGTTGAAATGTTTTGGCATTTTGTGTGCTTTGATTAAGTGAATGTGAGAATGTTTCTCATATTTGGAAATTTGTCCGGTATTACTCCTGCCCATATACTTTTTATATCATTTCTATTGTCTTCTTTTTCAATGACACCTATTATTCTCACATTGTTCATCTTTGCCTCATCTTGCAGGTGATCAATTACTTTTTCCTGAAGCCTTGTTGTTTTTAAGTGATCTTATTCTTACCCTTTCACTAGCTGCACCAGATTCTTGAAGATCTGAAACCATGTCTTCACTGTCATTCAAACGGTTTTACAATCTTGTGGTTGTGATTTTAAGTTCCTCTGTATCTCTTTGACTCTGCTTCATGCGATCTATTTCTTTCTTGCGTTGCTCATTCAAGTGATCCGTCATTTTTCTAATCTTCTCTTTGTTTTTTATCCATGTCTTTTTTAGAAGCAGTTATTAAATCTTTTATGGCAGGTTTTTTTCAGATTGGGTTTCTTCCATATATTTCTGTATTTGATTCTTTACTTCAGATGCTATGAATTCAGAGATTCTTTTTTTTTATTTTTGAGGTTATTTTTAACCTGAGATCTTCTATACATTTCTGCAGTTGTTTCTTTATTTAAGCCAGTATTGATTCAGAGATTACAGCTGTGTGATTCCCAATTTCTTCTTTTCTAGTACCCTCTGTACTTGTTCTGTATGGACTTTTCATCTGAGATTGCATTTTATTCTTTGTCATTTTGCATAGCATTGTTCTGTGGCTTGTTGTAGAGTTTAGGTGCAATTTTAACCTAAGCCTCTAATGAAATTTGGGTTCAGATCTACAACGTTTGAATTTTCCCAGTTGTTCCTGGTTGGGGTGTGGCTGCTGTGCTCAGCTCCTTGCTTGGGAGTGTACCTCTTTTGCCCCTCTGGCAAGATGTTCTGCTCCTGGACTGGCCTGGCTGGGTGGTTCTGTCACTACTCTCTCTGCAGGGACTTCAGCTGTAGTGTTTTACTCAAGGTCTGTATGCCAGATCTGAGCTGGGTCTGAAGGGTAGAAGAGGGCTCAGTTGTGAGGGGAACCTCTCTTCACACACCTTCAGTCCCTAAGCTTGGGCTGGATGTGGGGGTCCCAAGAGTGCAGCAGAAATTTTCACTCAGTGGGTGGGCTTGGGGGCTTTGGAGTGGTAGAGGGGTCCTGAGGGCATGGCAGAATGTCTCACTCATGAGGTATGCCTTGGTTTGGACTGGAGAGGTCAAGCGGCCACATGGTAGCTGGAACCTTTGCCACACACTCTCTGGGCCTGGGCTTGAGCTTGATATGGTGGTCTGGAGAGCACTGTAGAAGTTCTCACTCACTTGGCTGGCTTGGAGGTGGGGCCTCCGGAGTGGTGGGTGTGTCTTGAAGGCATGGCAGAGGGTCTTACTTATGCGGTGTGCCTTGGTTGGGACCGGAGAGCTTGATTCAATTTTTTCTTATCCTTTTTAAAAATCTCCTTTCCTCATTTAGCTTTGTAAGTTGATTATGGAAGGTAGTTTCATTATTATGAAGATTTCTTTAGAGATGTACACATGCTGTATGTATTTGACTATTGGCCTTTAAGTCTGACCCAGGGTCCAAACTCTTCTGTTTATTAGGAATGAGAGGTATAAAATCTAAGACAAATCAGAACATTGTATATAGTAAATATCTCCTCATTGGAGCAGTTCATCTCTTTTCACCACAGAGCATAATTCAACCATTGTAAGATATAGTTAACTATGTATAATACATAGGAATAAGTGGAATGAGTGTGAATGTTGGAACAAAAAAGAGCAAGACAATAGATTATGAGTAATAAAGTTCTCTTATGCATGAATAATGTGATTAGGTGAATATATAATGTCTAGTAATATATAATGTTAATAGGGAAGACTACCTAGGGAAAGGTTAAATAATAGTGAGTGAACATCAAACTAAAGAAAAAAAATAAGAATAAATATTAATTGCACAACTTGAAAGATAGAAAGTTAGAAAAGAGGGGAGAATGAAATGTGGAAATATTCAAAAAAATAAAATGAAGTAATATCAAGAAGGGGTCAAGAAAATGGGCAGCTAAATTCTTCCCTATGCTGAGATAGAGAAACACACACACACACACACACACACACAAAGACAGAGAGATACTGAGACAGAGATACATAAAGACTGACAGAGATAGAGATAGAGATAGAGAGAGAGACAGAGAGAGAGAGAGAGAGAGAGAGAGAGAGAGAGAGAGATCCTGTGCAGTTTCTGATGAGTTCTTTCCTTCTAGTCAAGCCTCTCTCCATTGTCTCCTATTTGTGGCAGCTATTGAACCTGGACCACTGGATAAGGGCAAGTGTGACATCTTGTTCTGAAGCTCCTGTTATGGACTCCTTCTGTTTGGATATCAATGCTGTTTACACAATATATATTCCTGCATGTGTAGGACAGGCTCTGGATATATGAATTTTCAAACTCGCAGATCCTGTGTTCAGGAAAGGGAGATGATCTTCAGGCAGCCTGTCAGACTGCTTCACTTCTTTTAAGTGCATTCATTTGTGTGATTCATAAATCTCTTCTTTCAAATTGATTTTCTGGACCAGCATGTATGTCCCTCTCTTTCATCCAATTACCCACATTTTTAGCTGAACTTCTCTGAGTTTGTCCAAAGTCAGTCTCTATTCAGGCATGTTGTTCTCTACCATGACCTATTGTTTATTCAAATGTATATTACATAATGTCTCTACATTTCCATGATTTCAGTGGTTTCTTTTGTTATGATATTGAATTACATTGTGCTGTGTTGTGTTAATATGCACAGGATAATTTCGATTCTTTTAGAGTTGTTCAAGCATTCTCTATTGTATAGTATGTCATGTACTTAGGAGAAACTATTTTGTGTGTGTGTGCAGGGCCTCACTGCACAGCTCAAACTCATAGGGATCCTCTTGTTTTCTGCCTCTCTAGTGCTGGGAATACAGACATACACCACCACATCCGGATTCCATTGCTGGCTCAGCATGCCCAGTGGTGAGGTCCATGTGGCATGCAGGGCCATGGATCAAACGCTGGACCCTGTGCTTGCCTAAGCAAGTGATTAGTCTGCTGAGATATTTCGCCTTCCCTAGGAGAACACTTTCTATGCTGTGGAGCATATACTTAGCTGCTGTGAAGTGAAACACCCTATGTATATAGGTGACCAGTTTATTCTAAGGTCTGCTTTGAATTTTAGGCTTCTTCGTCATTTTGTTATGTAGGTGGTCTATTTGTGTCACTGGGGCTTTGTGGATGTCATTATAATTTTGTTCATATTTGTCTGAAAGTTTTTATTCAGTAGTGTTTGCTTTATGGAGTTGGATATACAGGATGTCATTGTATATGTTTGTATTTATTATCTCTACTATGGAGACCTGTTTAGTTACTGCAATTCCTGTGATTTAAGTCTCCCTTCTGGAAATATAGCACGTGGATCAAAACTAAAAATGCGGAGAGAGAGAGTTCTGTGGGAGAGGATCTCTGGGTTGGCCCTTTTTCTCAGTGGAATAAAAAATACATAAGTCCGAAAGCTCATAGCTTTTATTACTATCAGTCAAGGAGGTTATGGTGCATAGCTAGAAAAAGAAACTTTGTACACATCAGTTACAATGAGAAATAGCATAGTTTTCTTCACAATGCACGTTAAAATCTACAAATTACTATGAGATGATAATAAATTTTGTTACTTAAATTGAAAAAAGACCTCCAATTTGCAATCCAAGTATAGCTGGCCCCTTTGTTCTCAGGATAGTATAATTTTTTCTGAGTCCCATGACCTCAGCTGAGTTATGTCTTGTTCTTTTAGCCAGTTAAGGGGACATCTAGTACAGTAAAGCTAGCTCTTCATATGAAGAAAAGGTTATGGAAAGCATGAGGCAAGTGTTTATTTTCCCCCTCAGAGGAGTTCAGCTTGGCAGTCTTCCAAGTTTAGTTAGCATGTACTTTGTAGAGATGCACTGGGGATGGTTCAATATGAGACACTGCTTCTATGTGAAGATCTGAGACCTCTGTTTATTTGAGAGGACAGGCTGCAGTTTATTTGACCCAGCACCAAGTTTACTACAAATGAATTGAAGAACTGTTAATAATACAATACTGTATTTTAGATTAGTCATATGAAGAAAACAAACAACCAAACTCTACTTCTTTGTCAATAACAATGAAATCAGCATCATTAAATTTAATCTAAATATTGACATATCTAATAACCCAGTGATGTTCAACCATCTACCATAGAAAGATATGTATAATTATAACATAAATATGAAGACAAACCAAATATTGACAGTGAATATTTATTAATTATAATGACTATGCCTTTGCTAAAAATGGATCAATACTCAATAGTGATATCATAGTTTACTATGTAAATAATCATAAAATTTAGTGGTTTTACAAATAAAAATAGAGTAGTGTTGTAGCCTGTGTCTAGTTGTCCTCCCAAAGCCTTATGCAATTATGGAGCAGACTTCTAGACTTTTTAATTAATTTATTATCCAGTGCTGGAATTATGAAGTGCTGCTGTGATTATTGGTGCAAGTGCTGCTTGGATTATGAGTGTGTGTACTCCACCCAGCCTGAGGCAGATAGAGCAAACACAACATAAAGGAGAGAGACCTGCTCTTTGCTGCCATTGTTGTCACTAATACTAAGTTCTGTTTCTGCTGTTTGGCTGTTTTCCACCTCCATGAATGGTTTTTCTCTTTCATGTACCACTGTATCTTGGAGCCAGGTGAGTATGGACAGAAACCTACACTGATTGTGAACTACATAAATCTTTTCTTCTTTGATATAGTGTATCAGGAATTTTGTCCCAGCAACAGGAGAAATGTAACTGAGAAACAATTTGATAGTGAGAATTGGGGTCATTGCTGCAACTAAACATGACTTGTGGACTACAAGCCTTTGAGAATCATTTATGGGAAAAGATAGGAAAGGTTCAGAGATGTCACCTACAAAAGAAATGCTGGAATGCCTTTGGTTGTTCTGTATGAGAGATTCTGGTTAGAGGTCAAAAGACACAATGCTGATATGAATTCTGTCTGAAAATACAAGGCTAAGGAGCTTTCTTCTAAGAAGAAGGCCTTAAGTCTTTGTTGGACTCCAGATGGTATGTACTATGGCTTGGGAGAAAGTTTGTCTGAATATTCCTCATGTCCAGAGACTTTGCCTAAGTACAATTTAGCAAGAGGGACTGGTTAATTTGATAGATGAAATTTCAAGACAGTCAAATTTTGAGGCAGTGGCATTGCTATTGTTTGGGGGCTTACAGTCAGATTTATGTTGAGAGTAAAAAGAAAAGAGCCCAGCAAGATGATTTAAAATGTTGTGAATTTAGCAGGAAAGTAAGCACCAACGGAGATGTGGACTACAAAGATAGGTCTGAGAGGATCTTCATTTCTGAGTAGTAACATGAGAATAGAAAGTATAGTATAAGGGCATCACAAGAGCAAGAACTTTTCACCCTTTGCAGCCTCAGAATTGATGGAGTGAGTGCTTTTGCTTTGAGGATAAAAGCTGAACACCATATTATAGAATGACAGGAGCAGACACAATGGATAGTAGAATGGTGTCATAAAAGACAATTTGTTCCTTAAAATCAAGGTCAGGGTGCTCTGCAATGCAGGCACTCGACCTCCACAGCTAAGAGAGAAGAAAACCTGGCTAATTATTCAGTTGTAGCAAAACTTTGCATTATCCATATGTCATTGGTTTTAGGCACATACGTAATGCAAGAATTTTGAGTTTAAGAAGGCTTCCACCTATAATTCAGACGATCGGGAAGGTCAGGAAGGGTGCCCCTGAGAGAGTGGTCAGTAAAGCAGAGTGTAAAAAACTAACATTCAGTGAAAACACCAGATGTTGGAAAAACCAGAAATGTGGATCATCTAAGAAAAGCTGCTATGGGGGAGCAAAGCAGGCCTTAGAGAGAGAGCTACACAACTCGTCACAGTTGCTTCAGATATTGAAGATGGAAATTCAGGACTTAATGCTCATCCTATGGAATTTTGGAATTGCTGTGATTCTAATGCTTTGTATCACTTTCTTTGTACCTTTGGAACTGTAACATTTTTCTTATGCCATTGAATCATGGAAGTGTATGATTTTTCATTTGTCCAGGTGCTTACAGATAAGTGTTTGCCTTAGAACTTGGAGGAGTCTCTAATTGGACATTTCAGCAATTCTGAAATTGTTAGGACTTTGGCAGCTCTTAGAGATGGCAAAATGTCCTTTATATAAAGCAATAGACATGTGATTTTTGGGGGGCCAGGGACATAATGTTACAGTTTGTTTATAGATCTCTCTCAATAACTACATGCAGTTATGGGGAAAACTCCAAGACTTTGTGGTGAATTTCTGATCTAGTTCTTGGGTTATGGGTGTGATTTCTATGTGATTATGGGTATGAGTGCCCCACCCAGCTTGGGGCAGATAGCCTAAATGCAACATAAGACACAGACATTTTCTGAGGTCATTGTAGCCACTACTTCCTTTTGCTCATGCTCTTTTCTATTTTCCACCTTCATGAATGGATGTTCTCTGCCATGTGACACTCTGCCTTGGAGCCAGCTGAGTATGAACTGAAACCTCTACTGACTCTGAACTAAATAAGCCTTTCTTTCTTTGATTTTAAGTGTCAGTTATTTTTTTCCCAGCAACAAGAGAAAAGTAATTGAGACAAGGAACTTGCCAATAAACAATAAGATATGTATAATTTAAAAAATTAATCAATGGAAAAAAGAACATTGAGGTACATGGCCATTTTGAAGAATAATAAAAATCCATTGTATTAGATAAAAGTAAGAGCAAAGAAAGATGAAAAAATGAATATTAAAATGATAAAAAACAAATTGAAGTGAAAGAAGAAAAATGGGGAAAAAGTGGAACTCTATGAAATATAAAATAAAAGATAAAGAAATTAAAAATTTGTAAAAGTCCTTTCTATTTTTAAATGAGTGGTTTCATTACAGTATCTAATATCTTTGGAAACAGCAAACTACTGTTTGTCCCTGTAGCATTACAACCTGTTTTTCTGTGCAGTGCCATTTGCCCTAGGTATTATTTGTTCATGCATCCCAGACTGTGCAAACATGCAAACCAATTTGGGTCCATGCTAATGTCAATACGTAGACAATGCAAGCAGACTACTGGTCTCTGCTGAAGAGACCACTGTCTCTGAAAGAAGGCCACAAAACATCTTTTTAAATAGGTCATAGGAATTTGTGCTAGCTCTTTGAGGTTCACATATTTCTGAAACTTACTCTCACTGGTCTTGCTTGCTTGCTAAGGATGATGGTGTCCATATACTTCCCAGACTAAACTTAAACTTCTCAGAAAGTATAAATGTAGGCTGCATCTGATTAATGGATATCTCCCATGACTTTTTCTTATTCAGTCAATGTAAGAGGTTTAACCCATTTCCCTCATGGCACCTGAATAAGCATTCTGTGGCTATGTGCAGACCCTGTGCTGTTTGGTTCCCTTCTTAAAAAATTTGGAAGATGTTATATATTTATATTTTCAAACCTCTAATGGGTGGGATTTTCAGCCTATGGTGATATTCTAAATACGTGTGTAGCCATTCTATTTTTAGAGAATATGAATTTTAAGAATAATCAAAGGAAATAAAGAAGGTCACTGCATCTTATTAGAAGATAACTTCAAGATTAACAGAAAACAATAATAAGTATTTATGCACCAAATATTAGAACATACAACTACATATGACAAATTTTAAAAGATACAAAAAGTGAAATAATCAATAATGCAATATTAATGGGAGATTTTAACTCCACATTTTCTCAAGGAGATAAATCAACTAGAGAAAATTAGCAAAGAGTTAGTGGAACTTAAACAATCATTTGAAAAAATGGGACTAGTATGTATTTGCATTCCACCAATCAACACACAAATAAACATTTTCTGCACCTGCATAAGGGATGTTCTCTAAATTAGACCACATGTTTTTCCATGGAGCATGCTTAAGAAAACTGAAGTAATCTCATGAATAATTTCTGACTATAGAGAAATGAAACAAGAAATTAATGACAAAACCCCTGAAAACCTCATAAACTCAGGGAAGTTAGAAATCACCTTCCTGAACAACCAATGAGACACAGATAAACTTGAAGAAGAAATTAAACAATATCTATAGTCCAATTAAAATTCAAATACAATTTACCAGAATTTGTGTGATGTAAGAAATGCAGTTCTCAGAGGGAAATTTATAGTGATGAAATCTCACATCAGAAAAAATGAAATTAGAATAAATGAATACTCTAAATGAATTCTCTAATGGTGCAGCTTAAGCTACTAGCAAAAGAAGAGGAAGTGAAGCCAAAGCCCAAAGAGGGGAAGAAATTATGAAGCTCAGAACAGAAAGTAATGCAATTGAGACAAAGATAGCAATACAAAGAATAAATGAATTAAGGGATGTGTTTTTGTGGAAACATTAAATAAAATTGATAAACCCCTAGCTAACCCCAACAAAAAAGGAAAGAAAAACTCAAATTCAAGCAGTAAGAAATGAAAAAAGTGAAATTACTACAGAACTTGCAGAAATGCAGAATATCATCAAAACCTACTTTGAAAAACTTTACTCTCCTAGAAGGAAAAACAGAAAAAAGGACATTCAGTCTGAAGCAAGAAAATGTAAAAATTATGAATAAACCAACATTAGTGAATGAAATTTACAATGAAATAAAAAACCCTTACTAACAAAGAAAATCCAAGGGCCTAATAGGCTCACAGATGAATTCTACAGGAAATTAGGACATTTATCCCCAATACTTCTCAAACTCTTTAAGTACAGATATTGAAATCAAGGCTATTTACCCTAACTCATTCTTAGAGACAAGTATTACACTGATACCAAAATAAGAGGAAGACCAGTGGTAAAAAGACAACTATAGGCCAATTTCCCTAATGAACATAGATGTAAACATATTCAATAAAATGCTAGCAAACAGAATGCAGCAAATTATCATGAAGATTACTCAGTATGACCAGTTAAGATTCATCCCAGAGAAGAAGGAATACACAAATCTATAAATGTAATATACCCCATCAACATAAAAAAATTAACAAAAATCAATATAATCATCTCAATAGATTCAGTAAATGATTTTTACAGAATCTAATATTCATTCATGAGAGAAAGAACCCTATCCAAAGTTGGAATACATGATCTATACCTTAATCTGATAAAATTCACCTATGAAAACCCAATAGTCTACACCTTCTAAGTGGAATAAACCTGAAAGCTTTTACTCTAATATCAGGTACAAGAGAAGGACACTAACTATTACCATTCCTGTTTAACACAATTCTTGAAACGTTAGCCAGAGTAATGAGATAAAAGAAAAATAAAAGGAATACATTTTAGAAAGAAAGAAGTTAAATTAGCATTATGAGCAGAGAACACAATATTCTACATGAAAGATTTAAAAAGCTTCAGAAAGAATTAGTAAACAAATTCAGTTGTCTAGCAGGATAAAGTCAACACTCCAAAACCAATAGCATTCCTATATACAACACAAGAATCTCACTGAGAGGAAAATTATGGAAACAAAATGGCTATACTTTTGAAACTTTTATACAGATTTGATGCAATTCTAATCAAAATACCATGAGAATACCCTGCAGATCTAGAGAAATCTCTTGTAAAATGCATTTGCAACCAGAAAAGATGCAGAATAGCAAAAGTGATCCTGGGTAACAAAGGCAAGGCAGAAGACATTAACTGTGATAAAATGATCATGATACTGGCAAAAATAGACTTGAGGATTAGTAGAACAGATTAGAAATTCTGTTATAGTTAATTCTGTTAGTTATATAGATATAACTATAAATACAAACACACTAAGCCAATTTATCATTGATGAAGAGGCCAAACACATTTATAAAAGAAAGATGGTTTCTTTAACAAATGGTACTGGAAAAACTTGCTTTCCTTATGCTAAAAAGTAAAAGTAGATCCAGGTCTATCACCATACACTAAACTAATGTAAAAAAGATTAAAGATATAAAGATTAAAAGAGAATCACTAAATCTACTGGAAGATAAAGTATATAAAGATCTTGAAGACAGTGGTAGGCATAGAGCTCATGAACAGCAACCAAACTTCAGGAAGAATACTGCAAAGAATTAACAACTGAGATCTGATCTTATAGACAAGTTTCTGCACTACAAGAGAAATCACCAACAGAGTAAAGAGAAAACCCAAAAATTAAAGACCTTTACATTTCAGTACATAAGCCTAAATAATTTCATTATTCTTCTATCTGAAACTTGGATTATTTTATATAGTACATCATGTTATAGAGCAAAGGATTATTTTATGCAGGCATTATGACTAGTAGCATAATTATAGTCCAAATCCTTCTTTTTATCCTCCTGTAACAACCAGATGAGAGACTGACTTGCCCAATTACAAGCATAGACATGTAGACATTTCTTTACTTTTAGCATAGACAATGAGAGGTATAAACTTTTTAAATTGTGTTTTGGCACCAATTTATGCAAATTTTAAATTTGTTAAATTATTTTCTAGTCATCTTTTTTATTCACTCTGTGAAACATCTGTCATTTAGAAGTATGTTGTTAATTTCCCATGCAATTTTGCTTTCCTCAAATTTCTTTTCATTACCTATCTTGACTTCTTTATTGTTGGTCACACCACCTACATGGATTTTAATTAATTGATTATTTAATTAATTTTTCTGTTTGTTAAGGGCCTCACTATGCAGCTCAGACTCCTAATTATCCTCTTGTTTTTATCCTTCCCAGATGTGGAATTACAAATGTGAAGCACCCCACACAGGCTTTGTAGCTGGTTCAGGATGCCCAGAGGTAGTACCAATCAAATGTGGAGCTAGGGATTGAATCCTTGTCCCTGTGCTTGCTAAGCAAGCACTTTGTTCAGTGAGCTATCATGCTGGCCCCCTACTTTACTTTTATTCCATTTACTTTGATGAAGCTTTTTAAAATAATGTATGTAAGGGGTAGACTTGGAGTTGTAACTGATAAAATCAATGAGTTTACATTTTGTTTCAAAAAGACTCTAAATTTAAGTACCGGTAAGTTCTACTTATTTTCTAGGGTTTTTCAGATCTTACATTTCTCTGATAACCTTCTCCCAAGATTTTCTGTTTTTGAAGTGAACTAATGATTTGTATGTGTATTATTATTTTTATTTTTGCTACATCAAGATTTTCTGTCTTTTCTTGCACATTTCATCATGATGTATGTATGCTTTGGCCTACTACATTATTAAATTTATTTAAATATACAGGGTGTGTATCAGATAAAATTTCTGATCAATTATGAAATCTTTTTGAAGAATATTTTTGGAATATTTTCTGTGTCTCTTTTCTCTCTTATTTTTCTTATGTTACCAGTTTGTAAATGATTTTAGGGAGAATCATGCCCTATAATAATTCTTTAAGGTTCTCTTTATAATATGATGTCTTTTATTTCTTTGGTGTTTTGAGGTTGTGGGCATTACAGAACCTATATTTATCCAAGTTCAAGCTCAGTCCTTCCTTTGAGATTTAAATTTCATTGTTCAGTTCATTTAGATTCTTTCTTTAATTTCTATTGCTGATGAGATCCACATCCAATTGATTTTCTTATGAATAATGTTTTAAATTTTTTTCTCATACATTCCTTTTCATTTGTATCATTTTAAGTAGTCCTTTTGAAGTTCTTTAGTTTTGCTTTTCAAATAACTATGTTTCTCATGACTTAATTTAAATTTTTGCCTATTATATCCAGCAATTTACTTTGCAGTCTCTGTTGCCAGCTTTTTCAACATTATTTGTGTAGTACAAAGTTCTGTTTTCCAATGTCATTTATTTTATTTTCCCTACTATCCTATTAGGATAATTATTTGTTGTAATTCTATATGCTTTATACCAACTCCTGTGGGTTTGAGCTTTCCTTCATTGCACATAGCAACTTTTTTTTTCTTTTTTCTTTTTTTTTTTTTGTGAAACTGGGGATTGAACTCAGGCCCTTGCACTTGCCAGGGAAGCGCTT
>NDGN011553701.1:0-16740 GCA_002564285.1 Tympanoctomys barrerae | reverse complement strand
TTGTCTTCATAGTAGTTATTCATAGTACAAGATGCAGACATGATATTCTGTCCAAATACTATTAGTAAAATTATTTTTCTTTACACGTTTCTGATATTCCAATATAGAATTTTCTAAATTTACATTCTACAAAAGCTGGGTTTGTTGACAAATTGTTTTAGATTATATTTTAATGTTGAGACACATTTCAATAAATAACAGCTTTTTTTTTTTTTTTTTTTTTTTTTGCAGTACCAGGGATTGAACTCAGGACATTTCACTTGCCAGGCAAATGCTTATTCCACTGAGCTATGTCCACAGCCCATCATTTTTTAAAATAACTATTGAAATCCAGAAATTTTATAAGTATGCATTTAAATCTGTAAGATAAAGATACAGCAAGAACTTGGAAAAATAATTTATTGGTCCATCATACATGTAATTTCCTAAGTATAAATGTGGCAACACTATCATTCTGATCATAAATTTGTAGATTGAAAGTCATTTGATTGACTCCACAAAATATAATATTTACAAAGTAGAATAAAGTTGAGTCATTTGCAGAAAAAAACGGATACCTCTTGAGGCCACCATGTGAGGGGCAGGGAATCAGACGCATGCACTTAATATTGTGTGGCTGCTTGTATGTGCGAAACCAGTACACCAAGAAGGGACTAAATGCAAGATGACAGGAAGCAGGGGGACAAATCCTTTGCACAAGTGTAGAGGACCCGGAGAAGGAAGGAGAGGGGTGAGAGGGAAATGGGAGTGGAAAGAAGAAAAGTAAGATCTGTTATGTGCATGCACCGAATCCTAGTGGATAACAAAATGATTACATACTGCAAAGATGTACAGAACCACAGAAATCGGCAAAACATTTCATCTCACGGTGTTTCCCATGGATCTTACGCTAGTTAGATGGCTTGTCTCTCTGTCTTTCCTCCGCCTTGTTGTCCTCATCCCTGTCCACTTCTCCGCTGTCCTCTTCTCCACCCCTTTTCTCCTCCTGCTCCTTCTGCTCTATTAGCAGAAGCCAGAGGAGGGTAAGCAGCCGATGTACTGGGGACTTGACACAGTACTCACTAAACTAGAACCCCCGCTGCTTATTCGGAGGCAAGTTCTCACTACACTGAGAAACTGAGCTAGCTCTTGTAACTTTTCTTCCTCAGTCTCTGACAGCACTGGGATTACTCTGGGTACCTCCAGGCCCAGCCTCCTTCAGGATATTCTTACCTGAAATGGGTTACATCTCATTCTGTGGTCTATGGCAAATATGCCTGTAATGGTGAATACTTGTTGCCAGCTTGAGGAGTTAAGAAGTTTAAGTGACTCAGCAGGGAGCCAGCGCCCTCACTTTGTAAACCTTCTCATTCTGTGCAAGAGGAGGGTGCCGAGATGGTGGGAGTGCTACACTCATCCTAGGTGCGTGTGGAGGGGTTACCTGCTTACAGGATAAGGGAGGAAAAGAGGCTTGTTGTGCCCCTTTGCTGTCCCTGCTTTTGCTGTCTTCTGACCCCTTGAATTGTGGCCCTCTGCCACACCTCTCTTTCTTGGAGCCAGCTGATCATGGACTGAAACCTCCACAACTGTGAGCTAAATAAACCTTTCCTGTTTCATTTTGGATGTTGGCTTTTTGGTTACAGCAATGAGAGAAAAGTAAACAACACAACTCCAACCTATTCAGGGGTCCAACCTTTGTAATGCTTGTTTCATTCATTATTGGTAGGATACCAGTATTTTCCTCAACTATAAATTATACAAATAATCTATACTCCCTTCTCTGATCTATACAATGTAAATATTCAATCTAGAATCAAGCAGTAGTAATCTGCTTCAATGATGTATGGCTATTGAATCAAAGAATCAAGAACATAAATGATACACAGAAGGTGCTGTTACTACTCACAAGATTGAGTCGAAAGGAAAAGATCTAGGTGTATGTGCTATTTACAAGACATAAAACTCCCTTGCTAACATGCAGAGTGTATCTGCATGCAAAATTTATTTAGTTCAAGAATAATTATGACAATATTTGATTTACTCTTCTATTTTATTTAAATGTGTTTGGTTGCATTTATATTAAAATAGTTTGGCAACAAGGCTTGAATTACTTGGCTTTGTGTATCAGTTTCATGCCTTGGATTTTTTTTTAATCTAAGTATATCATTTAGCCCTTTTTATTATTTTATACATGTGAAGTAAAGATTTTCATATGTTACAATGTTTTGGATACAATGAAGAAAGATAGGTAGTTATTGAAACAATAAAGGATTACTACTAAATTAAAAAAATTATAGCCTACAGAACAATTTTGCTATAAAACTTTATCCTTGTAGAAAGCTTATTTAAAAGACATGAAATTTGCATATAATAAAATGAAAAGTGAAAGTGATTAAATGAGCTAGGTAATTAATAACAGACTAATGCTACAGAACAAATCTTTCAATTTCTCGCTTAATGATGTTTCTGGCTAAGTATTTAAGTTATCAGAAACTACATGTCATATAAGCAAAATCAAGACCATGCCTTGAGAAATTTAAGCTATCTTGGGATACTGTATTTGGCCCAAACAAAATCTGTAAAAGGAGTTCCAACCCTACAGACGCCCATGTGCTTCACTGTGTAGGATTTTGTGTTGCTTCTCCTTAAGACTTAGCTATACTGATTCACATACTCAGATATGTGTCACACAAGAATAATATTGATATTCATTAATCTGGCAGCATATTGCAGGTAAAATAGCTTACAAATACATACGATTCTTTTATTGTCAGATATATTGGTACATTCATTTTATATATGGTATATATAAATATATGCATCTATAAATTTATATATTTCTATAGTTTTATACAAGAATATATTCTAAAATTAAACATTCTAATAACATAAAATGTGGTCATTATTTTCAATATAGCAAAGTGTTTCTTATATACTTTTTTTAGATAAAATTTTTATTTAGAAATTTTTCACTAATTAGAAGTTAAAAAGAAATTTAAACAAACTTTAACAAGGCTGGGGTGATAGCACTGGTGTCTAAACGGCTGTCTGGTAAGTGCAACAACCAAGGTTCAAGACTTGGTACTGTACACCCTGTTGGCCATGGAACCCCAACTCTGTGGAGCCAACCACCGAAACCAGGTATGGTGGCTCACTCCTGGACTCCCAGTGCTGGGGAGGCTGAGACAGGAGGATCACTACAAGTGCGAGCTGTGTAGTGAGACCTTATATGAAACTAATCAATAAATGATTTTTTAAAAAATTAAGTAAAATCATTGCAAGGGTAAAATTCATGTCCACAATGTCCATTTCTTTTTAACAGAGATTTTTGGTTGCAACACAAAAGCAATCGATTTATGGGATTTCTACTTATGATAAGTTTTCAAATAGACAGCACTATGTCTGTATGTTGATAACTGAGATGAAAGTGGTGTTTTTCTGTCAGGCATGTACACACAGATACACATACACATGTGCACACAAAACCACACTTACATACAAGAAAGAGCTAATATAACAATGCATATTGTTCTTTGAGTATAATGACTAAAGACAGCGGGTTTTTTTGTTGTTGTTTGTTTGCTTGTTTTCTCCCTGTGGTACTGGGAATTGCACTCAGGACCTTGTGCTTGCCAGGCAAGCACTTTTCTACTGAGCTGTCTCCTCGGCCCAAGACATGCTTCTATGGAGGAAGAAACACTGAAATGACACCAAAGATTTAGGTGCAGATTCATTCACACTGATGGGTTCTGACGGGATCACTCCCAAAATATCAGGCCCAGATGTCTGGTGGCCTTGGCCTTGTATGGGATGTGCAACAGGAAGTACAGAGGCGAGAGTGGCTTCTCGGCTGGGCATTGGTTGACACAGTGTGCACCCTAGCGACCAGCTATGCATCATAGCAACCAGCTTTTCTAGGAGACAGGAGCCCTGGAACTGGAACAGGAACTGTTACCAGGGCAACAAAGGAGCTGAAGTATAGTGTTGGGGAGGGGACATTTTCTGTTACAACCAAACAAATACACATAACTGACAGTTTGGAGTTTTATTTTTTCCTTCTCATTAAATTCATTTGGAGTATGACAACCAACTGCTCAAAATTAGAATGTCATACATTTTTAAACTGTAAAGAACCAGTGTTCAAACAATAAAAGTAAAAATCTGACCTCTCCAGAACACCACACAAACAAGAGTACTGCAAATAAAATGTCACAACAAAACATAGAAAATTATTTAGTTGGAGCTAGAAGTTTAAAATCACTGAACGCTCTGTGATGTTCAGTGTCGTGGGCTAACTCATTGTTTGCAGACATCAAATCAGGCAATCGCAAAGGATTAGAAATATGAAGTAGCTTTAATTTCATTTGTGAGCCAGCAGATGTCACTCTTGTTAAGACACTGGCTGAGTAATCATTTCTGAAGGGCAACTGCCCATTACGGTGCGGGCAGAATTTCAAGGTTTCACCTCACTCTCTTTTCACCCCACCACCTACTTTGCAGCGCTGGTGAGATGGCCTCTAAATTAAGTGTCGGCTGCCCTGCCATCGGTTCCAAGTAGTCTGGGCAGACCAGAGGTTATGGTCAGCAGTTACGTGGGCAACACTGCCGAAGTGCTCTAATTATCGTAGAGATGTAACCGGGCACAGAAAAGATGTTGCTACCAGCTAAATCAAGCCCTAATAGTGCTATAGTCAGGTCAGTGATTCACACCATTTGTTCATTTAAGTTACTATCTAGGGTAGCTGACAATTAAGCTTTTAATTTATGAAGTTAGGGAATTTTTTTTGTGTCCTTTCAAGAAGTTAGAGTTTTGTAATTTAAGGAGCAATAAAGACTGTTAATTCACCACTCATAAATTCTCAAGGCCCTAATAATCTTAGAATGTAGTCTTTTTGGAATAGTCCATAGTCTGTATTTAGGATATTTAGCCATGCTGTAAAATGCTATTATATAACATGTTACCACAATGTAAAATAATAGAAATTGCATGTATATATCAAAAATATTAGATATATTGTTACATTTGGCACATTGGTGGTCATAGTGACCTAGTATGATTCTACCAGAAGTCTTGTCTAGGTAAATCATCATTATGATAAATGATTTCTTACATTAATGGGATTTCTACAACTTCTTTGGTCAAAACTATTAAAAATTCTAAACTCTCCTGGGAATGCCTGGGAGAATACCAATTCTAACAGTTGTTAGGTGTGTGGGCTAGACGAAATTATTTAACTTCTCTCATCTGAAGTGCTTTATGTGAAAGTAAAATAATATTAGTACCTTAGATTAACTGCACTGGCCAAATAAAATAATATGAATAAAAGAACTTCAAAGTACTTTATTATTTTAGGATTTTAAGAAACATCTTACCTCTCTTGCTAAATAATTTGAATTTCTCAAAGAGATCACTGATACAAAATGTGTCATTTCTTGGCCATTCAAATAGAATATTCACATTAAATTGCCCAGTGGAAGAAATTCTAAAGTTGAAGGATCTATTGATTTGATAGCTGCTGATATAAGAGTGCCAGTTTAAAAGCTTTCATATTTTAAGAAAATGGAGCTCAGATACTCCCTGGAAATTTGCAGCTTCCTTCCTGTAGTGGATGCCAACTGGTTCCAACTTGTTACATCCAGATGAACTGAACCAACCCGGTGCTGGGCGTGGGGCCCTACCAGAGGGTTGGTGCCAACAG
This sequence comes from Tympanoctomys barrerae, assembly GCA_002564285.1. Classification (NCBI taxonomy): domain Eukaryota; kingdom Metazoa; phylum Chordata; class Mammalia; order Rodentia; family Octodontidae; genus Tympanoctomys; species Tympanoctomys barrerae. The sequence goes on along the minus strand of NDGN011553701.1, from coordinate 11,062 downwards.
CACAAGAGATGAAACCGGAAAAGCTGGTGGGAGGCTGTTGGGGATGATGCTTGGAGAGGCTGCTGGGGAGCTGCGGAAGCCGCTGGCTCTCCTGGGCTGTTCTCCTGGAGGACCGTGTCACCCTGGCCTTCCTGGTGAACTTGGCTCGTCTTGCCAGAGGAGGAGCTCGGGACCTAGTTTTCACTACGAATGGCCAAAGTTCATTGTGGGGGAGCTCTGGTCCTCACCTTGAGCATCATTTCTGGCTCCACAGAAAAAGATGGTGCACTGCGCATCCTCCTGGGGAAGCTAGCTGCACCGGCTCTCCTGGCGGGAACTCAGCTGTCCTCCTCCCTGAGGAGCTGGGGCCTCCCTGCTGCTGAAGTGTGCTGGGGGCTTCTCGGGGCGTGTCGGTGCTCACCTTGAGCACTGCTTCCTGGCTGCAGTTCGGATCACTCAGCTTGCTAGCACTGATCCTTCATCTCGCTGGCATAGACTTTGTAGCATCCACCACTGACCTTTGGGCCTTCCCAGTGCAGCTCTGAGAAGCCTGCAGGAGATGCGGTCATGGGCTCCCGGCCTCTAGCTGGACTCGCGAGAGGCACTGAGATGAGCTCTAGGTTTTCGGCTGGACTCTTGCAGGATATTAGGCTCCAGCCTTTCAGCTTTTGGTCTTTAGTGTGTGGACAGACTTCCTGCTCTCTTGTATATGATTCTTTGGGTGATTATAAAATAATCATATAAAATGTGTACTGCGTTACATTGTTTCCCTTGGAAAAGCCCCAAACCACGCCGCTTGCTCACAAAATAGCCCATCATCCCTCTGAGCAGAGCGCGTGCGCCGGGCACGCAGCCCATAGCTCTGACCTCTGATCTCTACTGAGCTCCGTGGTACAGAAAGCAGATTCCATGTCTGAACACTTCAAAACTGTATGACAGGCATGATTTAATAGCAATTAATTTCTCTTTCTTCCACTGTTTCTCTGTGCCAACACTGAGACATTTATTTTTCAGTACCTTAAAGGTATTTTTGAGGAATTAATAAGATTTGGAAGGTTAAAAAAAATTAACATTATTTTTTCATACCTATTATTTTAATGTGCTAGATCTTGTTGATAAAACACACTTTGTCAAGCTGTGTCAAAATATTGTGATTAAACCTAGCTATAGTGTCTCAAAATGGGATAATTGTTCTTCTAAATCTAGTAATTAATGTCACGAAATTTCTTATACAATTTAGATTTTTTACTTTCGGTTAACAGAAAACACAAACATTTCAAAAGTACTAGTTTTATGGATACATTTAATTAAAACACATTGGAGTGATTCTTCATTATTGGTGTATAATTCTGGCTGTGAAGATCCATGTGGTACATAGTTCCTCCTCCTTTCTCTGGTCCATCTACAGAATTTAATTCAATGGGAGACATCTATTTTTTTTTTTTTTAGATGTATGGCAACCTTCTAATTTATAATGTTTCCAAACAGAAGACCAAAATGTTTGAAAGAGTGACCTGTATTATTGTGTCTGTTACAGTTTCTGTCTAGCTATCCCCTACAGCCTCAGGTGCTCTTAGATAGGGCTTCTTTAGAGATGCCTAGACCTAGAGTGTGTGATGGATTCACAGTGTAGTGCTGGTATTAGGGACTAAAACTGGGTGACTGCTGGGTCAGTGCACTGGCTGGCTTCATACCACCCAATCGGGAGAAGATAAATCTAGCAGAATGAAGTTTGTTTCTCCCTTTTCTTCTTGCTTGTTGCTTTTGGTGGTTTTCGCTGCCATGCAGGGTGGCCCCTCGGCTGTGTACTGTCCTTCCTTGGAACCATCCAAATATGGACGGAAATCTCTACAAACTGTGACCCAAATAAACCTTTTTCTTCTTTAACTTTATGTTGGGATCTTTTGCCTCAGCAATGAGAGAAAAGTAACTAAGATGGTATACTCTAAGAAACTTTTGAGATTCCCAAAGATGTTGTTGTAGTCATTGCTGAAAAGTCCAAGACTCAATTTCCCCTGAAAATCTAGGTGAACTCTTCAGTTAGCATCTATAAAAATCAAGAAGAAAGTGAAAGAGTCCCAGCACACAATGGCACTGGATAATCATTCTCATTCCCAAATTGAGGCACACAGGGATGGAAAACAATTGAATCAAAGTAAGTCTGAAATCCAGCAAGGAAGATATTAGGTCTCATAGCTCCACATCAGCACCAAGAACAAGCTGTGTTGGGCAGTGAACTCTAAAGGGCTCGGCTTTCCACATCCCCGTCATACGGCCACTCACAGCCCGCAGGACACACAGAAGGCTTTGAGTGCAGGGATGGCTGAGAGCTCTGAAATGAACCCCGGAGAAACGATTTTCAAGGGCCTCTCTCTGAGCAAGGTCCTCAGAAGCACTCAGGTAAAAGCTGTGTATGTTTCATGTGAAGGTTTTGATCGTCTTGAGTCCTGAGATATCTTCAGCTATCTTTCCAATTGTCCTCATTCAAGGTGTGGGGGTTCTTTTTAAGTTAATCTTTTCAGGAACCAAGCTATCCAAGGTACATCCCTCTCATGAGCATTGAAAATTTTCACGTTTGCCTTTTCTCTTGTCTTTACTATCAATCTTGCTAAAGCCAGTAAGCAGCACTCGTGCCGCAGCCTGACTATTGGGCTGCTTTGAGATTTACTTCACCGGGTTAATTAGTCAAATTTTTTTTATCCTAGTGTCCAACAGTCTCAGTACATGGACAAAATGAAAGCTTGTCTTTCGTGAAATAACACACATGGACTCCCAAGAACCCAACTGAAACCTGACTGTGCCCCACCCTTTCATCTTCCTGTCAGCATGCTGGTCTTGCTAGTTCTGACCAGAATCTTCCATCAGCATCGCCTTACTCTGTTAACATAATTCAAAAATTTCTTTAGCTGGCATCTCAACTTTTCTTTCAGACTCCTACATGAATTCAATCCAGGTGCTTCTCAATGGCATGCAGTTATAAGCATAGCAATAACCCCCCTACTGACCTGAATTTCTCTCTGAGAGAAATTCCACTTTTGTGATGCTGGCGCCAAATACGTAATACCGTCAAGTTAGGACAGATGTATTTCAGTTCGCATCTTCAGTCTACAGTTATCTGGCTCCAAGGAAGAAATGGTGAGGTGGAAGGGCACGGAGGAAGAAAGCCGTCTAAGCTAGGAGAGCCAGGCAGCAGAGAGGGAGGTGAGGAGCCAGTCGCAGAAAGGCCGGCGCAAAGGGCCGGGCGGGACAGTTCAGCGGGCTAAAGAGCCTGCTCAGGCAAGCTGGGGCGAGCGCAGGCATTGCGCTTCCATTCGCAGCACCACGTGCCGTTCCAGCCCGGAGCCAGGGAGTGCTCAGCCTACAGAGTCCAGGCGGGTGGTGCACCCCTGTAATCCCAGCGCTGGGGAGGCTGAACACAGAAGGAGCACTAGGAGTCAGAGCTGCGTAGTGAGGACCTGTGACAACCAAGTACATTAAGGAAAAAAGTGCCCTTTCCAGCCAGTGTGCCCATCAGCTTTTGTCCACCCAAACTCCCTCTTCTAATGGTGCGTTTGGTACTTACCTGAGCAGTGGGCACTTCCCTGATGAGGTGTCTGCCTAGTATCCCATCGCTCTCTGTGACACGTAGAGGCATTTTTATGATGTCGGAGGTATTTTATATTTAAACCAAATGGTTTTACTTATTTTTCTCTGTTGTTTTTATGTCAGTTCTTCGGAGATGGTTCTAAAAGTGTCTTGTCTTCCATGTTTTCCTTCATTTTACTTTATGTTTGCCGCTTCCAGGAGAGGCCCTCAACTGCAGTATCTGTTCAGTCTTTCCAGAAATGGTAAACAAAACCTGCAGATGGCAGTAAGAAGTGTGGTGAGTACACTGTGGAGGAAAAAGAATTATACAGCTCTGGATGGAGAAATTGGATCACACTCTGGAAAATACCCCACGTCTCAGCAACGTAATTTCTAGCTAATAACGTATCAAGATATCAATGAGCTATTACACCAATCTGTTATGCAGGCCACTGTACTCTGGATGATGCATATGACAAACAGATTAGTCCTTTGGGACAAATTCTTAATGTATTTATCTTTCTATGATTTGAATTTCGGCTCCAATTCCCCCGTCATACCCGAGCACCTTTGAATTGAGCTGAAAACCCACCATTTATTTTTTTCTTTTGTTTTAGAACAGGGACAGTGTCTCACTAAGTCACCAAGTCACCCACGCTGGGCTCAAACTTGTGATGTTCCTGCCTCAGCCACCCAGATGGTTGATTAGAGCAAGTGCTCTGTTTCTGATTTGTTAAGTCACCTCATAAAACTTAAATTCTGATATTGCCATGTAACTATCTTTTTCATTTATTAATAATACTCTAATAATATTAACCCAAATCTTCTGAATTTCAGACAGGGACATACATTGCTCCTGACATAAAGATTTCCTTTCAAGTAGCACCGCTTAGTTATATTTGATTGTCCCTCCTGGTTGTCGTTTGGAAGTTTATACCTGTAAAACATCTCTGAGTTTTGTCTTATTTTCTGCCTTTTGCTTAGAATGTTTTCCTTGGAAAGGAATGGTGAGCTTAATATTTTTTTCTGCTGAATATAGTAAAGTCTTTTGTTTCTCTAAGTAATATTAAAACATTTAATTCCTTCTTTCTGCATTTGAATTCTACCCATGTTCCTATAAATACTTCTGTTTTTTCCTGTACTTCTTTGCTCCTCAAACTCCCTCTACAAAGAAACACAAGAAGCATAGCATTGTATCTATACCTTCTTAGTTTTGATACCTTGCATCATCTTTTTCTATAAAGCAATATTAGTCCCCCTAAACCTCCCATGGGAGGTTTTGCTAATAAATAAAGCACAATATTGCTTGTGCTGGTCCTCTCTTCTCATGGGATCTTATTCTTTTACCAAATCCTAAGGTGTCGTATAGAGAAACAATGTTGCCTCTCCTTACTATGATAAACTCACCTGTCTTCTATCCTATTGCTCTTTCTGGTACCCTACTCAAGGGATTATTTTGAAAGTAAACTTCTTCTGACATTAAAGAAATATATTTTACATAAAATAAATTATAAACGTAGCCACTGCTGGTGTGCAATTCAATAACTTTTTCCACATATATTCATTTCACCACTCACACCAAGCAGATCCCTTTGTCTTTTTGCCACCAATTACCAGATAATTTACCATTTTCAGGAAAATCATTAGATTTGATAGAAGTTATCTAATAGTTTCATTCAAATTGAATCTTGTATCAGGCTTTTTTATTTTTTAGCTATAATTTTTCCTCAGCAAGGAATTTTGAGAATGCCTACTTTGGGGTGTAGTATTGTTTTTATTGATAAATGATATTCCAATGCATTCATATACCATAATTTTACATTGCATAATTTTACATTTATTGAATCGTTTATGCCCATTCCAGTCACTAGTTACTATAAATATGATTGCCATGAATATTCCCAGACATTTGTTCTGTTGTACTTTCCACTGCATAGGTGAAAAATAGGAGATCTACTGTTGTCCAAAAGGTAAACATGTACTTACATAAATTAAAATATCAATTTATTTTCTGAAGTTGAGGTAACGTTTTGTATACTTTCAATATATGGTATTCTAATTACTCAGCATCTTTAGCAACACTTTGCAATTTAAACTCGTTTTCCCATTATAATGGGTTGTGTTACTTCTTTCTCATTTTGGTCTTAATTTATGCAGTGTCCTTGCTGACTAGAGTTAATCACTCATAGACGTTCCAGAGTATTTACCTTACTTTATGCCTTAGAAACAAGGTTAGCTTCAATGACTTTTTGATTTTCTTCTAAGTAATGTATCTTAGTGTTGTTTATATGTTTTGCATAGAATTTGCAGTCTATCTAGTTTTATTGTTTTCCAAATAGTAAAACAGGCCAAGCTGTTGGTTTTTACATTAACACAGAAATGAAATATTTGCATATTGGAGATCTGGGAGTGATGTCTAAGGGCCTTTTGCTTTCTCTTATTTGCCAAGCATTGTACTCATGTTTCTCTGATGTTCTCATGTTTTCAGATTTCTTTAAAAATTGTAATACATTTAAGTTAATTTTAACAAGGGCATGGTGGCGCATGCCTGTAATCCCAGCTCTTGAGAGGCTGTAAACAGGTGGATCACTATGAGCCCAATCTCATAGTGAGACCCTGAACACCCTGTAGACCCTTCCCTAAAATGCAAATAAACAAATTAATTAATTAATTAATTTTAGTATGATTTAGAACAATTATTGCTATTTATGAAATATTCGATTGCAATAACTCAATGTATACCAAATAACTTTTTGGACAATTCTTTCAGACTTGTTACTCATGTGATGATGTATGTGGGGGAAAAAAAAGGAAATTTCACTTCTTTTTTGAAAATATAAAATATCTTTATTTAAAATTTTTGTAAAATGCATTATATATCATTGGCATACAAGTTCATGGAAAAGCATTCAAATTATTGGACACGCTGACAGAGTACAAAGAATGCAGGCTCTGACACCTTTATCCGACCTTCGTTTCTTCCAACATGAAGCTATTACCACTGATACTTACGTGTCTTGATCTATCATGTTCTTTAAAGCTTCTTCACATCTTATTTTTTGTATGCATTTAGTGCAGGGCCTACAGGGTCTCACTGCACACATAGGACTCAGTGATCCTCCTGTTCTCAGCCTCCCAAGTGCTGGGATTGCAGGCGTGCGCCACCACGCCCAGTCTTTGTTTCTCGACTTACCATACCACATATATTTAAAAACTTTAATAGGCTGACAGATACTCCTTCTTGTCCAAATTTGGGAAACTGGTTCAATACAATTAAATTCTATCAAGAGCTTATATTCCTAACAGCTCTGGTTTTGCTCCCCCCAAACTGGGTTAATCTACGTAAATATTTTTCACTGCTATACAGACATTAAATGCCAAAGGCATCACATCACTCACAGAGCTGCAAAGTTACGCTTCGGAGGCGCCCTGTCCACAGTGACTCACAGGCGGTGGGAACGCGAGCGCCCTCCGAACCATCTCTCGGCAGCCACGAACCTGGGAGAACAACACCTACCTCAGCAAGAGTTAAATGAAAGGGCCACGTCGCCCTGTCACCATGGGCACAGACCTACCACGCTAACTCCAGCTCCTGTGGCTGGGGATGCGTACATTTGGACTCACTATGAGAGATGTTCAGACCCTCAGAAATTTTCCTGCTTGCTTACTTGAACCCTTCCACTCGCTCTGTCCACACTCTCTAGGTTTTGAGGTCGAAGGACGTCCAGATCACTCTCCATCGTTGACAGGCTCACAAGCCTTCTGCAGCTGCTCAAGCCACTTGCCAGCCGTCTTCCTGGTGACCGCAGCATCGCCGTATGCCACCTTTAACATTTCATGTGTTTCTTTAGTGCTTGTTTGCAGTTTGAAACTAAAGTTCATGCTAACTCGTTGTTCGTGATCATTTACGCCACTTTAAAACACGCCTCCTCTCAACAGGAGCTCAGACTCCTGTCCCAGGCAGGTGGAAACTTGTCACATGGTTACTAGGGCTTGAGGTGCCCTTCTATGGAAGAACCTTGCCTTTTTGTTGGATGGCTAAATGCCATCCAGAGATCCAGTATCCACTGTTTTTTTTTTGCACACCAGCTACACTTAAGGGTATCTCACCTCGTCAGAGACACTTTCCTATTGTAACTATAGTGACAACTGGTGGCAGCTGAAACACCAGGCAAGCATCCAGCTTCAATAGCTTGTACTGGCAGTGCTCAACCTGCGCTTGGAATTTCAGGCTGCCGGCCTGCAGTACTGGACACAGATCCCAGGGCCCAAGGTCAGCCCTGCTCAGGGTTGGACAGGCCTGCTGGAAACCACTGAGGAGTAGTCGGGATCCTCCTGTCAACCTCCCGGGATGAAAAGGAAAATTTTACTTCTTCATTTCTAATACGCAAGCATTTTTCTTGTTACAGCACATTGGCTAGAATACCTTCTGCAGAGCTGAATGCTGCTGGGAATGATTTTGAGAGAAAGCATTTTGTCATCTAGCAGCACATTTATTATAATAGCTTTAGGTTTCCATCAGTGGTCTTTCTGGATTGAATCGATATTTTCTTTCCATTTTTAAGTTTCTTATCGCATTTTAATCTTTAGATTGTATTTGACTCTGCCAGAACATTAAGAAGTGCATCTTGCTATTATTTTTCTAATATTATGAAATCATTCTATTTATTTATTTATTATTTTTAGTAAGGGTCCATAGGGTATACAGGGTCTCACCACATAGATCGGACTCATAGTGACCCACCTGTTTTCAGCCCACCAAGTGCTGGGATTACAGGTACTCACCCCAATACCCAGTCTCAATCCCCATCTCAACATGCCCCAGGAGCAGGGCTGGCATGGCAGGCGGAGACTGAACCCCCGCCCACTGCGTCTGCCTAAGCAGGCGCTTTAATTCGCTGAGCTATTTGGCCTGCCCATAAAGTTGAGAAGAATTTATTTTATTTTATCTTTTTTTTTTTTTGTCTGGCTCAGGTTGCTTTAAGGGTGGGTCTTTCAAGGCATAGGGATCTGGGGATCAAACCGCAGTCCCCTGCGCCTGACTGGGTTTGCCCCAACAGGGGCTGAAATTATTAACTGGATTGCTAATTTAAAAATACATGACATTCTTGAGATGATCCTAGTAAGGAAATGGATTGGTAACACCAGGAAAAGAAGATGTTTGTGATTTATCTTGATTAGTATTTGTGTAAATAGTTATCATTTTGTAGATTTTTTCCTTGCCACCCTAAGAATTTTCCATAACATTTCTTATATTCCAGGCTTGCTTCACAACTTATTGCTACAGCTTCTGTTTGCAAGATATGGGACTTTTTTGTTTATACTTACATATATTTTCACTTAGCATAGAACTCTAGCTTGCTTTGTTCCTTGAATTTCAAAGACACCATCTTCCAGCTTTAGGGTTTATTACCAAAGTCTGCACACTCTTACCTGCATTCTTCTTCAAGCAACTTCTCTGCCCAAATTCAATGTTTTTCTTTTATTATTAATTATTGTTCACTTAGTTTTTACATGAGTTGTAGAAGTTCAGATTTATTTGAATTTCTTTTCCCTTTCATAGCCCTTGGCACTACAATATAAAACTTTGGGAATTTTTCTGCTCTTACTTTTTCAAAAATGTTGCTCTTCCTTTTCTTATGACTACAACTACATGAATTAGAATGACTACAAATATATATGATTCTTTTCTTAGTTTTTTTCTTTCACATTTTTGTCTCCTCTTTTACATTTTCATTGTATTCAAATTAGTGAATATTTTTCTCCTTAGTATTCAATCTGTTATCAATTGTTATTTACTTTAAAAAGATTCATAAAGAAATAAAAATGATTTTCATCTCCAGCAGTTCCATTATATAGGTTTTAAAATATATTATCACCACATCATATCTAATTTTTTTAATACACAGAGGAATTGAGTAAACTCTGTGTAGAAGTTTTGGCAGCCTTATCTTTTTCTTGGACTTTTCTTTCCGAAGTCTATTTTTGCTTGTGCTTCTCCTTGATGTTTGGTCTTATTTTTGTGCTTCTATAATGCCACATGCCTGCAGTAACATGTGGTGCTCGAGATTGAACTGCGGTCCCTGTGCTTACCTAAGCAGGGCTTCAGAAGTATACCTACCCAAATTAAGTATCAGTGTTACATTTTTGTTCTATTTCTGAAGTAATACGATTGGTTCAACAGGCTATCATCGGAAGAGTATTTTATGACTTAAATTTCATTGCAATGGTTAGAGTTTACCTTGACTCTAATGTTTATTAAAATAACTAATAAGTCAAAAGCTTACCAGTCCAGTTATTTGACTAAAGAAAGACCAAAAATTGTATATTTTTAATTCATCTTCATAAGATAATATTATGGTTTGTGTTTAGGGACCCCATGGCCTCAGGTAGTCATAGGTGGAACTTTGGCAGGAGTAGCTGAATCTAGAACGTGTGATGGGTTTATGCTGCAATGCCAGGATTAATGGTACTAGGATTAAGGGTGCTAGGATTGAGGGTGGTAGGATTAAGAGCGCAGTATTATTAAATCAGTTCCCTGACACTGGTTTGGCACCACTCCATCTGGGTAGCCTGGATATAAAATAAGAGAGGAAAGTGCTTATCTTCTCCCTCGTGTGCTTTGCCACCCATTGCCTGCCATGAACTGCTTCTCCCCAGGGATGGCTGGCTGCCAACTAACCCTGCCTCAGAGCCAGCTCCTTATGCACTGAAACCCCTACAAACTGTGAGCTGCATAAACCTTTCTGACCTTAACATTGAGCATTAGTAGGGCTGGGGAGATGGCTCAGTAGAATAAGTGCTTCCCTGGTAAGAACAAGGGTCTGAGTTCAAGCCCCACTTCCTCAAAAAACCAAACAAACAAACAAAAAACAAAAACAAACAAACAAAAAACAAACATTGAGCATTGGATATTTTGTCTCACCAACAAAAAAGCAACTGAGTCAGATAATATAGCAGGAAATGTAAAACAAATCAAATTTATTCAGTATAAGAATCAAGTGATTCTGCAAAGTTGAACAATTACTATGCAAATAAAACTGTCGAGGGAGTGATACATGGGGTAAACCGAAGCAGCTAAAGCAAAGTTACTCATCTCTACATTTGGGGTGCTCATTCCATGCTGGCTTGTGAAGATTAACAGCCTCGTCCTGCTGTGAGCTCCAGGCTTCAGTTCTTTTAACTACCCTATGACTGTTTCCATTGCCGATTTTCTGGTCCTTTAGAATTCCATGCTGTGCGTCCTCGTACTGGTGCTCTGCACTGGTATTCAAACTAAGCGGTAATTCACATTATTGCTTTGCAGACCTCTGTGTCTTTCTCTGTCCTATGTTCTACTCTTTGTTACAATGTCTGCAAAATTATAGTTAGTTTGATACCTGAAAATCTAGAAAATTCTCTGCAATATTGAAAGACTACTTGATTTTTGGGGGGAGGTGGTTGTTCATAAAAGACTATTGGAAATTTTTCTTGAAGAAAACATAGGAAGTATTTGTGCTCTTTTTTTTTTTTTTTTTTT
>NDGN011553700.1:4584-21989 GCA_002564285.1 Tympanoctomys barrerae | reverse complement strand
CTCTGTTGATAACAAACATTTTGAAAAATACTTGTACTTCCAATTTTATTACAGATTTACCTAGTGTTATGGTTTATATCTACATCTACCCTCTCCAAAAGCCTCATGTATTCATAGGTGGGGCTTCTCAGAGGTAGCTGGATCTAGGGGATGCTGGGATTAAGGGTTGTGGTATCTAGATTAGTCTCCTATTTGGATTAGCATAGCTCTGGGTGTGGCTGAATAGATTTACTCAAGAGACAAGCCACACACTGGGTGTGGGCTGCACCAATCAACAGGCTTGTTGAAGTCTTGATGGAATATAAAAGGATAGGAAGAACAACAGGCTTGCTGCTTTCTGTCTGCCCTGCATACAGTGCTTCTTCTCTGCGATACCCCTCTGCCATGCCACCCTGCTTTGGAGGCAGTCAGCTGGTTCTACAAATTGCAATCCAAAATAAAACTTTTTCTCCTTTAACTTGTAGGTATTGGGTATTTTTGTCTCAGCAACAAGAAGTAACGAAGACCTCTAAAGCTTTTTATTAATTTCAGCATTTTAAATGGGTTATTTCTAATATGTCTCAGCCCCTAATTTTCCTTTTGGTGTTATAAATTGTATATGGATTCTCTGGGAATGGAAACGTGACTATAAAAAATTAATGCAGCTGTCTTACTTAAGTGTATTCCTGAACTAGCCAAATAGCTCAGTGGATTAAAGCACCTGCAAGCAGGTGCAGGGGCTGGGCGTTTGACCCCGGGGCTGCCATGCTGGGCCCGCCCCCAGGCATGCTGAGATGGCAATTGAGACTGAGCTGGTGATGGGCACCTACAATCCCAGCTCCTGGGAGGCTGTAAACAGGTGGATCATACAAGTCCGATCTAGTAGTGAGACCCTGAATACCCTGTAGACCCTTTCCCTAAAAAAAAAAAAAAAGTGTATTCCTGTCAGTGAAAATTATTTAATCTTTAGAATTCTTGAGGAAACTAAATAGGAAAGAAAAATTTATCAGAACCTTTTACAATCATTTCTATTAACTATCAACTAACTGTATTTTCTTGTCAATGATCCACTAGTTTCATCTTTTTTCGTTTTTGCTTTTTTGCATTTTCACCCCTTCTGATATTCTGAGATAAGACTACTCATTATGTATTTCACACTGGCCTTGAAGTCAGTGATCCTTCTGCCTCATGGTCCCAAGTGCTGGGATTATAGGCATATGCCATCACTCCTAGCATAACTCGCTAACTTCCACTTCTCTCTCATGATGGTGATGACTTCAGGTACTATTGTATCATTAAACATAATATCTATAGGGGCCGGGGAGATGGCTTAGTAGAATAAGTGCTTCCCTGGCAAGTGCAAGGGCCTGAGTTCAATCCCCAGTTCCGCCAAACAAACAAACAAACAAACAAACCATATTATCTCTAATTGACAGTATGCCATTTTTAAAACTACCAAAAAGAAAGAAGAATTTAAGTATTAGCTTTTAAACTTCGTGTTTGGACTCTTGCAAACGAATTGGTAAATTCAAACTAAAAACACTTTATTTGAGCATTATACTAGCTGTTGAGAGTGGTTATTTCAAAAGTAAGTTTGGGATTTGGGTGGTCAGAAACAACTACATAGTTGCCAGTCCATGCTTGAAACTACAACTAATTTGCCAACACTTAAACTTCACTTTCCCTGAAGAATATGGCTTCACACAGAATATTAGAAGTGTTAAAGGCAGACATAAAAGCAGAAAAAAATCTAGTACATCTTGACAAGACAGACATTAAGAGCTGTGCATGGTGGCACACATTTGAAATCCCAGCATTCTGGGAGGTTGAAGCAGGAGGATCACAAGTTTGAGCCCAAATAGAACTTATTTCAAAATCTAAAAAAGAAAGAAGAGGAATAAAAGCCTGGAGAAGTACCTTAGTACAAAGGCTCTGGATTCAATTCCTAGTGCCAGGAAAAAATGCTAGAATAAGAATATAACTAACAGACAAGCATAAGAACTCAAAATAGATCAATGAACTCTATCATAACATTTAAAGGATAATGTCGGAATTTTTTCTCATAATAATGAACACAAAGGGCCAGCCAAACAGCTCAGTGGATTGAAACACTTGCAAGCAGACGAAGGGGCCAAGGGTTTGATCCCCAGGACTGCCGTGCCAACCCGGCTCCCAGGGCATGCTGAGAGGGCAATTGAGACTGGGCGTGGTGGTACATGCCTGTAATACCAGCTCTTGGGAGGCTGCAAACACGCAGATCACTACAAGTCTGATTTAGTAGTGAGACCCTGAACACCCTGTAGACCCTTCCCTAAAAAAGTGATGAACACAATTTGACCTTTGAGAAATTCAGACACTTAAGAGTCAAACTGTGTTTATTATGCCTTGGCTGAAGAATATCTGAAGAAAATTTTAAGGCACAGAACAGTAAGGAAATATTTAAGCACAGACAAACAATAAGAGAAAGATTTCCATATGAATAATTAAATTTGTCAGCTAAGGGGATACACTGTAGTTAACGGAGAATCAATGCACATAGAGTACTTCAGTGAGACAATACCACAGCAGGGAAGGAGCACACGGATTCTCTCAGTTCTTCCAATTCAAGGTAAAGGAGGTATTCCCATTTTTAGCTCGGAGTGCTATGTTTCATTTATATTTTACTAGGACATTGGTCACATGTAATTAATTAGCCCCATAAGATTTTACAGGGGCTGGGGAGATGGCTCAGTAGAATAAGCACTTCCCTGGCAAGTGCAAGGGCCTGAGTTCAATCCCTGGGTCCGCAAAATAAAAAAAAAATAAATAAAGATTTTACAGCTCAATTTTAGTCATTCTCTTGTATCTATACCTGAGTATTTATATCTGACAGGAACTATCATCTCTGATATGTATACTTAAAGACAATCAATAATCATACTGCTACGGATAAAGAAAACTAAATAAACAGGTATGTAAATAAGTACTTTATTTTGTACTTAACACAAAAAAGTTGAAACAATTTAAAGGGAACTGATTATTCAGATGAAATTAAGGCAGAGATCTTGAAAAAGAATCATGAAATAAAATTAATTTATCTCAACTTTTATATTATAAACTTGAGAGGAAGAAGTTTTATCTCTAGAAAAATAGGAAAAGCTAATCCTTCAAGACACACTACCATTTTACCCTAAAATCGTTTTGTAATAAGAAAATCATTGGGATAAAAGCAAGTCACATCAGATGTCCATGGCCCAGATAAGGTTCAATACGCTCATTTAGTTTTTCTGACAAATCGGCTATAGGCTAAGCAACAGTTGGAAAAGTACAACCTATCATTTTGTTGTACTTATTTCTGTTTACCAGAGCTTCTCTTGCTAGACTGTCAGATCATCACATCTTTTTCATCCCTTATTACTCCACAGAGCACTGCATGCTGTAGTGGTTCCACTGATTTGCAGTTCATTAGTTTCCCTATATTTCATTTTGCAAACCTAGACTTGGAAGTTAAATTTGAAATATTTCTGTCAGCTTGATAATGTAATTTTTTTGTGTGCTTTTTTCCCCTAATTCCCTAATCTAAATATTACTAATGTACTCATTTTTTGGTTTGGGTTATTTTTCTCCTTCCTTTAATTCATGTACTCTTTTCCAACTGTTGTTTAACCCAGAGCCCAGAAAAACTCACTCAGCCCGAGGGCTGCAATGGTGAGCACTAGATTCTGCCTTCGCAGAAGTTTTCAGAGCCATTACAGATTTTATCTGTATAATTACAACTATACCCCCTTTTAACCCTGAGGATGACCAATGACAATCTCTACTGAAACCAGTCAACACTTGGATACACCTGGACATATACTTAAGTAACAAACTGTTCAAGTTATTTTACAGCAATAACCTCTAGAAATTTATTCAAGGGTAAGCTCAAGTTAATAAAAAATGATATGCACAGAAAGCCAGCTGCCAATCAATGGCCTCAAAATCACCTGGGCAGAACATAATTTACCCAGAAAAGAATACTGTGGCCTGTGAAGAGACATAATAACCATCTGTATCTGCTTGAAAGTACTCGAAAACTTCCTTTCATTATATAGTTAAGATGCAGCTTCTCCCTTTTGATACATCCCTGGTACCAAATTCCCAATAGGGAGACAGATCTGAGTTTATAGCCACTAAGCTTCCTACGTCTTTGACAGATGAGCATACAATAAAGTGTACTCTCTCTTTTCTTTCAGTCTGGTGCCATAGTATTGGCTCCTATACACACAAGGCAGTGAACTCTTGCTAGAAATCTCTATCAAAAGCTCCCCTACACCCAAACTCATTTAACTCAGGCACATAAAAGAATTGGACCGTCATATTACACTATGATTTCAGAGGAAAATCCAAAACCATCTTCTATCCCTTAGTGATACAAATATTTCAACTGAAGGAAAGAGTGAAGATGTTGAGAGGGGACAGGACAAAAGTCCCGGAGACACACTAAGAATACACAGCATGTTAAAAATGTATATTTATACAGTTTTTTTTTTTTATAGTTTCTAAACCACTTTCTCCTCTATTTCTTTTAACTTTTAAAGAAAGACAATTATTTCTAATCTATAGATGAGGAAACTCTGGTCCCAAGGTAACGCAGTTGGTGTTGAGGCCAAGCACCAAATGATGACCTGCTTCTCCTACTGCATCATGCTAGTGAACCAGGAGACAACAAATGAGCAAATACAATCTGCTCTGTCGAAGAAGAAATAGAAGTTCATCAGAAAGCCTACAAGAGCTAGGCACATTCTTTTTAAGGAGAATGAAAGCTTATTTACTTCCAAACAGAAATTTCAACTCTGAGTCAGGATACTGACTGATGTGCTGGCAAACTTAGTAGCTATTATGTTACTATTTTGATTCTGCCAAAAGTGAAGAAAAATATGAGAGGAGACTTAATATTTATACTGAATATCAGTTAAGCAGCAATTTTTTTATGAGTATGATTAAGGATAATTATACTAAGAAAGATGAATAAAAATTTCCATCTCTTTGCATCCGATCCACATTTAAGATTCTGAACCTGATTAGCCTTCTACTCTTACAGAAAGAAAACAATTACTGTTTTCTAGCTTAAGAAGTTATTCTAAGATATTTTCATATGGCTAATACTTGAACAGATTATTAGACAATACTGTATGAACAGTATTGAATAATCCCTTAATGACTATTGACCCAAGAGGCTTCAAATAGTTACCAAAGTGTCAAAAGACAAAAGTAGGAAAGTGACAGGATAACCACTTACACTAAGGGTTGAGATAAATTTCAGAGATCTATACTGAAGAGACCATGATGTTTAAAGAAACTAAAGAAACATCACATGTATTTAAGATGTCTTACCATGAGATTCAAGTCCAGCTCCCTGTGCCAGCCCATTGTCATAGGACTGAAAAAGAAAAGTTCTGTTTAGTTTAGTAACAAATAAGTTGCCACTGTGTTCATTTTTGTCTTTTTTATATCTTCAAAAATATGCAATTTTCTTCACTAGGAAGTAGAACCAATCATTTTCAAAATACTTGATTTTGTCTTCTCCACTGACTACATACACCTGGCACATTCTAAGAACAGACTGCTAAAAGATAGTACCTACATATTTAACTTCTATCCAGTAAAAAGCTTTGACCTTTACTCCTCTCCCATTTGCAAGTATATATAAGTTGAATAAAAGTATATTTTATAGTCATAAAACTTTATAATCATGAAACAAATCTGTTTTCAGCCAACTTTGGTTTTCTGAAATAGTAGTGCCTGCCCAAATTTCGGTCTTCCCACATATTTTCCAAAATCAAAACCAAAAAAGAAGACATGATCAAGCTTCAGACTATCTAAGCATGGAAAAAGAAAATTAAATCCCTCTAAACTATTTTTTATATTGATGATATACATTTGTAGAGAGCAACAGTGATTTCTGAAAAATTATGAATAAGAAAGAGGGAAAGTCAGTGTGGTGGCATGTGACTGTAATCCCAGCACTGGACCTTAAGTTTCAGTGCAACTTGGGCAATTGAATGACTTAGATCCTGGAAGCAAAGAGAAAGAGAAACAGACAGAAACAGAGAAAGGGGGAAAAGAAAGAAAAAAGAAAAGAAAAGAAAAGAAAAGAAAAGAAAAGAAAAGAAAAGGAAAGGTGGGTGGGTAAAGAAGCTAATGAATAGGTCTGAGATTCATATAAAATCATTTCCTAAAACAGAAAGCACACCCTAAAAGTAAAACTACAGTTAGGTCTTGCTTCAATATGTATGAATTCCAATTACTATGGCTTAAATAATGGTTTCCAAATTATTTCAATAGCAGTACACACAATAGTATTACTGTGTGTAACCACATAAAGTGTAAGTTCTACAGTCAACAACCATAAAAGATAATGTGTCATAATGAGGGACCAATGACATCTCCTTTGCTGTGTCTGTAGTTGAAGCACATGATACTTAATTCAGATACAGAGAGCAAAGGATGTGGCTGTGCCCTATCTTTCCGTGATAAATTCACATGTAAAGAAATAAAAAGCACTAACATTGGGAGTAAAATTGAAATCAGAGTTACAGAAGAAATAACTGTAATGGAAATGCTGGTAACACAGCTGTCTTAGAGGCTCCAGATATGCTGGGTGAAGGAAGTAAAGGTGAAATATCTACATGGCCAGATGAAGGAGATGAGATGAAAAGGTCAAAGATATTTTAAAAAAGCACTACTGACAAAACACATAACAAGAATCCTGACGGATATTTCACTGCATTGAAAACGCAAAGGAGACAATGTTAAAAACTGATATAAACAAGATTATGATCATCAGAAATAGTGGTTGTTTCATATAGTAACCTACATCACAACAGGAAACTAAAAACAGTGTTCAAAGATAACTTCTTAATATTTTTACATTGAAAATTAGTGTATTAAATATTAATTTTACTATTAAAATATTCTCTACATCTGTAACTGATAGCAGAAGTTTTTTATGTTTTGGCAAAAATTTTAAAGGTTATAAAATAATCAATATTTTCCCTCCTGATAGTTAAAGTCACTTTGAATCATTTCAGCCTATATGGTTATCATTATGGTCTAGCACTGCCACACAAAGTCTAAGAGGCGTGGTAAAACACAGCACTGATTCAAAGACGGGCTTAAAAGAGTCACAAGCCAGGCCAGGGAAGCAGCTCAGTGGTCTAAGCACCTGCCTGGCAAGTGCAAGGACCCAGGTTCAATCCCCAGTACCACATGCCATGCCGGCCATGCACCATGCCAGCCACTGAAACCAGGTGTGGCGGCGCATGCCTACAATCCCAGCACATGAGTCCAAGCTACAAAGAGAGACCCAGTACCAAATAAATAAATGGATGAATGAAATAGAGGGGGAAAAAAAGAGGCACAAGTCAACACAGTAGCATGCGAAGGGCACTACTTCTCACCAAAAAGGGAGATAGGCTTTTTGAGGGTCAGCCAATAAAGGAACACATGAAAGACCAAAACTTAGAAACCTGAGGATTAAGATAAAACCTCCTTTCTGTCATAAAATCATAGAATGAACAATCATTTTCCTGCCATTAAAATAATCATTAAATCACTGTTGCGTTTAAAGAAAAATTGTAAAATTAGTGAAAAAGAAATAAATCTATAATACAGAGTAACTCTTAGATGAAAAAACAAAGTGGAATGAAAATGCCTCAGTATATGAAAATCTGTCTTTATCAGCAAAAAACAGCTATTCAGCTGAGGCCCTATACAGCAGAAAAAAACTCAAAATAACAATCTAAACTGAATTACATATCCTCAAACATTTTGGAACATGAAAAGGAAATTAAAAATTAGAAACAAAACCAATACAAAGAAATAATATGTTAAATAATTTCAAGAAAAAAAGGAAACATATAAATTAAGACTAAATTATAAGAAGACTAAAAATAAAGTTTAAAATGAAAATTCAATAAGGGAAAATTCAAAAAGAAAAAAAAAGAGCCAAGGGAATAAAAATGAGAAGTAAAAAACTTCAGAGTGAAAATGGATAAGAAGAGACAGGCAAAAAAGAAAGTATACAAAAAACTTAACTACCTAAAGTAAAAAAGCAAAACAATCAATATGAACAGGCCTCAAAACTAAATTTGGCCTGCAGGATGCTTTTATACAGATCTTAAATTTTAAAAATGGCACTGTCACTCATAATAAAAGAAATGTGAATTGACGGTAGCTCATGCCTGCAGTTCCAGACACTAAGGATGCGGAGGCGGACAGCTTCCAAGTTTGAGACAACACAGGCAATACCAATGCACTGTCTCAAAAGTTAAAAAAAAAAAAAAGATGTGCAAATTTTATTGAATTCTATGGAAAATCTGCACAAAACAGGTACCCTCCTATACCAGTATGAATACAAACAGATTTATCTTTTTGAAGAGAAAATAGGACATGCCTAATAAAATTAAATATGCAGTTAGCCTTTGATCAAGCAATTCCACTACTAGGCCTACAGATATATCTTTAAAAATACATTAATAAATATGCAGGTTATTAACTATTGCATAATGTAACTGGAATTATATATAGCACTCTAATACTTGAGAGTCTAAGTGAATAGTTAAAATAGAATCCAAATAGAAACCCTTAAACTGTTTTTCAAATAAATAATATACAACTATATTAAAAAGAAAAAATAAATGAACCTTTGGTGTTAGATTGAAATCTGAGGCATCTATGTGGATTCATGGTTTTTAATGACTAGAGTGATAAAAAGATACAGAAACAGACGGTATATAGGGGATATCTATTTGTACACACAAATACACATAAGAATACATTTCCTAATGCCACCCTCTGAGAGAGGGCCTGGAAACAATGGTATCTCACTAGCAATAAGCACACTTAGTACCAGTACTCTGCTTTCTAAATAAGGAAAATCAAAGCTTCTTAAAGAAATGACTGATTTCAGGACTAACACTGGAAAACTAAAGGATAAACTTGAAATATTTGTGGCAGAAAGCTAGTAGGTCCTTAAGAATAAAGTGAACAAGATCTAGAGAAAACATTCCTAAAATTCATCTGGAACCAGTACCATTAACAGTCCTGGGCAACAAACGAAAGGCAGGAGCCATCACAATCCCGGACTTGATATACTACTAAGCTATTATGATCAAATCAGCATGTTACTGGCATTAAAACAGACCTGAGGATCAATGGTACAGATTAGAAGATGCAGACACAACTACAAACACACTCAGTTACCTTATCTTTGACCAAGAGGCCAAACATGTTCACTGGAGGAAATAGCCTCTTTAATAAATGGTGCTGTAAAAACTAGCTTTCTACATGCTGAAGGCTAAAATTAGACCCATGTCTATCACCAAGCACTAAAAAAAGTTAAAGTGGATCAAAGACTTAAACACTAAAATAGGAACACTAAATCTTGTAGAGGAAAATGTACATAGAAATTTTAAAGACATAAGGCTAGATAGAGAGTTCATGAACAAAAAAACAAACCGCATGGGAAATACTTCAAAGAAACAACAACTGGGATCTCATCTTTTTTGAAAAGTTTTCGTATGTCAAAATGAATCATCTAGAGAGTAAAAAGAAAACCCACAAACTGGGAAAAAAGTATAGCTAACTGCACCTCTGACAGGCCTTCTCTCTAGAAAATACAAAGAATTTTTTTAGAATCAGGCCTCCAAAATTCAAAGACCCAATCAAAACATGGGCAACATGGGCATCTGAGATGAATATACTCTTCACAGTTGAAGAAAGTGGCAAAGAAACATGAAAAATCAACATCATTGGTTATTCGAGGAATGTAAATTAAAACAACACTGAGATTCCATCTCACCCCAGAAAGAACAGGTGTCATCAAGAAGTGAACAGGGCCAGCCAGATAGCTCAGTGGACTAAAGCACCTGCTTAGGCAGAGCTCAGCAGCTGGAGTTCAATCCCTGGCTTGTGGTGCTGGCCATGCCCCCAGGGCATGCTGAGACGGTGACTGAGACTGGGCATGGTGGCACCTGCCTGTAATCCCAGCACTTGGTGGGCTGAAAACAGGAGAATCACTACAAGTCCAATCCATGTAGTGAGACCCTATAGACCCTTTACGAAAATACATAAAAAAAGAAAAAAAAAGTGAACGAATAAATGCTGGAGAGGCTGTAGGCAAAAAAGAACTCTTCTCCAGTTAGTAGGAAAGCAAACTGATACAACTAATATGGAAATCAATGTGGCGCTTTGATCCTATTAAATCCAGCTATTCCCCTGTTGGGTATTTTTCCAAATGAACCAAAATCATCATACCATAGCTATATACATGAACCTATGTTAAAGCAGCACAATTTGTCATAGCTAAATCTTGGAAACAATCCAATGCCCATCAACTGTGGAATGAATAAAGATGTGGTATTTTTTACACAAAGGGAAGATTATTCAGCTGTAAAAAAGGAGGATTTTATCAGTAAATGGTGAAACTAGAGACCATATTCTTAAGTGAAATAAATCAGACCTGCATGTGCAAAAATCATATTGTCTCCCTAATATAAGAACCTGAAAGAATAAATAAAATCTAAAGAGAACAACAGATGCTGTGAAAATGGAGTGAATCTAATCAAAAGGAAGAAATTACTGGGAGAGAGAATGAAGCAAAGAGATATATCTATGTATATATGCAGGATGGCTTGGATAATTATACTGTAGATTTCTGCTGGTTTGTGGTAAGTAGTAGTTTATGCTTAATTTTATTTTGCGGGGCTTCTTTTTTTCATTTTCTTCCTCTTCTTAATTTCTTATACATTTCTTCTTTTTCTAATTTTGCATGCACATACATGGTAATGTGAACTAAGTTGAAGATAACAAGATGTAATATAACAAATACTGTCAAATTCATATTATTTTGTTCAGTGAATTCTGCATTATTTCTAATTTTTTTATTACTATTTTGTATTCTCTTAAAAAAAAAAAAAGAATAAAACAAACATATCAAAAAGGCACTGAGGGCCAGCCAGATAACTCAGCGAATTAAAGCATCTGCTTAGGCAGACACGGGCTGGAGGTATCGATTCCCAGCCTGCTGTGCGGGTCCCACCCTCAGGGCATGCTGAGATGGTGAGTGAGACTGGACATGATGGCGCATGCTTGTAATTCCAGCACTTGGAAGGCTGAAAAACAGGAAGGATCACTATGAGTCCATCACTATGAGTTCGATCTGTGCAGTGAGACCTTGTAGACCTTGTACTAAATACATTAAACAAATAAATAAATAAAGGCACTGAACAGGCTTGCAAAGGTTCTCATTAGCCAAATATTAGACAATATAAACATCAAAATAGTGTAATGATAGTAACAGATTATAATCCACTAAATAATATAAGAATCTAGAGTTCACATTGATATAAACACTTAAGTAAAGAAAGGAGAAAGCTTATTCTAACAGTTTCAACTGATAGTTGTAGGATGGATGTTACAGCTGTAAGGTCATCAATGCATACCAGCAACACTACAGGGTAATGTATGATGAGAGGATATTTATAGTTTCCAGATATCAATAATGAAATACTGAACAGCTACAGGAAAACCCCACTAACTTTACAGAGAAAACTGGCATATACCACCTTAACCAACTGAGCAAATACAGGGCAGATCAACAAACTTTATGTTCAGATATAATGCAATGAGAAAACTGTATTACTTCTGTACTATTCATGGCAAATGTGGCCCCCAAAACCTCTCAATTCTAGTTAAAATTCTTTTATGAGTTTCTTTCTGCATCCATAGGCATTTAAAAATATGTGCGATCGTGTATTATACAAGATTTGATCCAGTTACACACTCAGTAAAACCAACTCCATTCCTCTAAGTACATACACTTCCATTTTGAGAGATGCTGAAATTCTGGTTGAATTAGTTTTACATATTGTAATTTACAAAACAAAAAGCTTCGTATTTGTAAAGTAATAAACCTAGAAAGAAAAACTTCTATTTCCTGCAGTTTTATCTATGAGGTGACACAGAGCAGAGGGTAATTCCATCTCAGATTGAGTTTCCTTTACCAATGCCAGTAAGGAAGGCAAAACTGTGAGAAAGAATAAAATTTCTACTATTATCCTTAAAATAAATGGTATATTTTTTAAAAAATCACATGAAATTATTACTTTTTATGGACAAGGAGTCAATTTACTCTTTAAGATTATTTCTAGACCAAAAAAAAAAATTATTTCTATTGTGTGCTGACATGATATACTATATACTAAGAAAGCAATCTTAGTGCCATTATTTCCAAATTCTTGAGGGAAGAGATGAGGCACACATTATATTACAGCAAGAGAAATAATAGACTAGCCAATTTTATCAACATAACTCACCATACTTCTTCTAATATAGTTGATTGCTTTTTCCATATCCATGCCTGACCAGTTGTTGAGCATATAGCAAATACAGGAGGCACAGTACACAAATCGCATGTCATTTTCACTGCCTTCAGGCACTGCACAAAAGCTAAAATTGTAATAATAATATGACTTTCTATTAACAGTGGACTGCAAGGTTAGAAACAACTTCATGTTTTTACTCATGAAAACATCACTCATTTAAAAACCATATTCTAATTTTATTACATAATAGCAATATTAAGTTGAATAATATAAAACAATCTCTCAATCATCGCCATTTCAAAGTTTTGATTCCTGGGTAATGCTATAATGACCATGCTACTCCTTCCCAGGTGCTGCTCTTGGGTTAAATTTATTTACTCCTAAGAAGGAAAGCTGTAATACTGGTTTGAGAATTAATGGCAGAGAAAGTAGCAGGTAAAACCAGAGACCCAATGAGTCATAAGAATTCCTGCTTGTGTTCTTCTGTGTGGAATTTCTTTTAAATGTATTTGCAGCGAACAAATGATTGATCAATGATGCTGTGTTTCCTTACATGTTTAGCTTTTAAGAGGTAATATTCTGTGTTCTGCTGGACATGGTGGTGCACGCCTATAATCTCAGAACTTGAGAGGCTCAGGTAGGAGGATTGCTGCAAGTTCGAAGCCAGCCTGGGCTACTTAGTGAATTCAAGGCTGCACTACAAAGGGAGACTCTGCCTCAGACCCCCACCAGAAAAATTAATCTGTGTTCCATTATCTATTTATTGTCTGTAAACAATAAATGAGGTAGCAGTAATTAAAGACAAAGATGAGGTAGCAGTAATTAAAGACAATGTAAGTCTCATGCTGTTTTAGGTAAATACTTAGTTTTATAGTATTTCCAAATGCCAACTTATTCATGTTTACATTTATTTCTCCTTCTTTAAAAGAAGTGCTTTGAAAACACTACAAATAGGGGACTGGGGAGATGGTTCAGTAGAATAAGTGCTTCCCTGGCAAGTGCAAGGGGCTGAGTTCAATCCCCAGTTCCGAGAAAAAACAAACAAACGGTAAAAATAAGAGATTCAGATGGAACATAAATATAACAACATAGTAGAGTTTGGTTTTGGTTCTTTCCTTAGCATTGCCATGACTTTATAAATTTAAAAATAACAAGAATGATTTTATTATTATTTGCAGCCATGAGGACACTAAGTTATATTCCTAGTTCTCTACTTTTTTTATATTGAGACAGGTCTGCCCTAAATTGCCTGAGCTGGGCTCAAATTTATGATCCTATTTCTGTAGCTTCCCAGAGTTCTGAGACTATAGGCATGTGCCTCCCATACCCAACTTAAGAGAAAATAATGTTGTTTAAGACAGATTCTCACTATATAGCCCATGTTGGCCTTGAACTCAAAGCAATCTTCCTGTCTCAGACTCACAAGTCCTGAGATTATAGTAAGAAAAATTACTTTTCACTTAAAACTATTAGATCCTTAGGCCACAAAAATCATCAAGTATGAGCAAATCAACTCTTTCTATCTCTTGAAAATGTTAAACTATTTACACATAGACACATGACATTTAAAGTTCATCTCCTTCTCCCCCACTAGAATTTTAAGGCACAAAAATTCAGACTAACTATATTCTTATTTCAAAATAGCCTTTTTTACAATCCAGAAGGTAAACTATCAATAAAGAGTTCTATTGTAAAACTACTTCATTTTCCCTCATACAAAAAAAACCTTGAACATTTTTTTGACTAGGCACTTAACTGTATACATAAACTTCCAGTGGTTCTAACAGTGTATAAATTTAAAAATAAAGATCTAGTGTCCCTTTTATCTCCTAAACACTCTTATTTCTAAAAAAAAGTAACAATGAATGACTCATACCTTCCATCTTCCAGCTGAAGGGCTCTCAAACCTGCTAAGCAAGCTTCTTTATCTACTCGGCTTAAGTCATCTCCAAGAATAACTAAACACGAGAGGCCAGTGTAGGTCATTGCTATGTGGCCACTATCGTACGGATGAGCTGTGCCAGGCGTCTAAATTAAAACATGAATATGTTAATGAATCAAAAAGCAAAATTAATTTCACTAACCAGTTTGATACGAAGCTTTAATAAACAGGAATCTTAAATGTTGCTTGCACTAAACTGTACAGATATTTGATAGAGAAAAATAAGCCTCCATTTTTATGTATGTCTCAATAATATGTTAACGATGACTGCCCAAATTACTGTCCAAGGCTATAACTTTTTGTTTTGTCTTGTTTTGTTTTGAGACAGGGTCTTGATGTTGTCCAGACTGGCCCCAAACTTGTAATCTTCCTGCCCCAGTCAGTATCCTGAGTAGCTTAGATGACAGCCATGTACCACTGCCAGGTTAAATAATTTTAAAATTCAGCTCAGAGACTTCAAAGTCTATTAGAATAGTTATATTTGAATAAATCAAATTATCTGAACTTGTAATTAACCAAATCTATCACTTACAATTTAGTCTTATAAAGTTAGAAAAAAAGTGGTTTTTGAATAAAAATGACTTATACAAAAAGCAATAATTCTCTTATACAGTAATTTAAATGCCATATTAGTAATCACCATATTAAAAAATACACTGGAAAACTTTGTTGTTCTGCTATCATATAAAGTTGAAGTATGAGTCACTAAGTGACATTAGCACTTAGAATACCAAGGAAACAATCCCCCCACAAAAAAAAAAAAACCTCTCATGAAACACAAAGAGCTCAAAATACTAAAACTCAAACATTATTTGGAAATAAAATGATGTAACTTTTTCTATTTAGGGTTCACCTTGGTTATTGTTTTCGAAGAGTATTTCGGAAAGCCTATGTTCTTACAGGGGGGCTAACTATAAGACTAGAAACTGCAGAGCTGCACTAGCAGACTAAGAAGCTACTATTACAATACTAGTGGGATTAAGGTGAATTGTACTAAATGTTTGAAAAAAAGATAACTGAAAAGTTATCAAAGATTTCTGAAACTTTACAAAACATGACTCTTTGTAGGAAACCCTACAAAGACCATGGAAGCTGGTGTTACCAGACAAAATTTCAATCTAAAAATGGTTTATTACGCTAACACAATATTACTTTGATTATTCCACAATATACAAAACTGTTCGCTTTATAAATAACTTCAAATACTTAGCTTATTCTATTGGTTATTTTTAAAAACATTTCATTTGAAAAATGTAGAATGTCATGCTGTACAACTGATCCCTCAGTTTAAGAAAGTTTTATTTTTGATGAAGTATATATGTACACTTAATTCATTTTTTATAGGCCTCCCTTTAGTTTGGATTTACCAATAACTGATTCAAATACTAAAATAAATGCTCAAAATACTAGACAGGCAAAATAAAATTCATATCAAGGTTTTGGCTAACATACATTCCTCTACCTCCTGTAAGTAAATGTTAATTTCAACAACACAAAGAGGCATTAAATTCTGGCTCTACTACTGATTGGCTTGCTATTGATTTTTCTTACTGTGGAAAAGGGAGATAGTAGTAACTATCTCATGAGGTTACTGTGAGGATTAAATGAGTAACTGAAAAGATGTTAGCTATTTAAGAATGATATGCTTCTTTAAATGGCCCCACAAATTTACCAAGTAAGTTTTCATCAAGGCATCTTCCATCCTAAGTTCCTCTTTGGGTACTCTTGGCTATTCTATGCAACATTTATAATAGACTTCTTAGAACTCTAACATATTTCATTTTTAAGTAAAACAACTGTTATATATACAGTAAAAACAAAAACAACAACAAAAAAACCCCACCCTGTACAGGTGTTTAATCCCAGGCCAGCTGTGCAGGCCCCACTAATGCTGGCCCCACCCCTGGGGCACACTGAGATGGCAATTGAGACTGGGTGTGGTGGCGCGCACCTGTAATCCCTGCACTTGGGAGGCTGTAAACAGGAGAATCACTATGAGTCCGATCTAGTAGTGAGACCCTAAACACTCTGTAGACCCTTCCCTAATGAAAAACAAAACAAAACAAAACCCTGTAGGGAACCCAAATACAAACCAAATGTAGATCTTAACCATAAGGGCAAGAGAGAGATCTGAACAAGTAATTATAGCACCAAAAAAGACCACTGTAAATGATCAGGAAGGAGATATAATAATGTATGGGGATTATAGCAATTCTTCTATACAACAGAGGAGGAGCCTGAAATAAGTACATGTAGAGACGGCATTACAGGTAAAATAAAAAGCAAAGCAGTACCTAATAAGAGAGTACATGTTAAAAGACCATGAAGAAGTTAATAGAGAGTATGATATTTATGAATAAAATCAGTAAGAAAAGTGATTTGGGAGGACCTGTGAGTGTTTCTCCAAAAGTGCAGCCATGGGCATTTAACACTCAAGTCTACGGTCAATAAGTTGTGTGGTGATTTCTGAAGAAAAATCAATGAGGCTATATTTACTCATATATTACACAATCTGTCTCCTAGACTCTACACTACACATTAAGTGCCAACTCCTGCTGCCCTGTGTGATTCCACCTAGAGTTTCTAGCCCCTCTTCCCACTGAGAATTCAGATGAACACCACAGCAAGGAGGGCCAGTTTCCCCGGTCCCAGTGAATTAAGATCTGAAAATGCATTTCATGTGAATCTGTAACCAAGGGCAAAACTGTTTCTTTAACTCTAATTATTGTTTTAAAAAATATCTTTAGGGTTGGCTGTAGTGGGTGTACCTTTAGTCTTAGGTACTCAAGAGGCACAAAGATCACTTGAACCCAGGAGTTTGGTGCCAGCTTGGGCAAAAGAGCGACCCCCACCTCAAGAGAAAAAGCCAGGGCCAGCCAAATGGCTCAATGGATTAAAGCGCCTTCAAGCAGGCACAGGGGGCCAGGATTTCTATCTCCAAGCCTGCCGAAGCAGAGATTGAGACAGGGTATGGTGGTGTACGCCTGTTATCCTAGTACTTGGGAGGCTGTAAACAGGAGTATATCACTACTAGTCTGATCTATTAGTGAGCCCTGAACACCCTGTAGACCCATCCCTAAAATACACACACACAAGAGAGAGAGAGAGAGAGAGAGAGAGAGAGAGAGAGAGAGAGA